>JAOQMS010065771.1:0-24318 GCA_027563885.1 Erythroxylum longipes
TGAAGATCATCATTTTGTTCTTAATCATATAATTTCTTGTACATTGTCATAATATAGTTGAAAGTCTTAAGGTTTATGTAAATCTTAAGGTTTTAATGGTCATTAGGCATATATATAGATTGATCTTAATATTATATCTTCAGGACACAAACATATACTTTCATAAATCCATGGATTTATAAGATATAGGGAGATATAAGTTTTTAATGTCATAAGGGTTTTTCTATTGCAATTTAGTATTCAGTAAGTGAAAGTTTTTTTTTCCTCTATTGTAGTTTAGCATTTAATGAGAGAAACACAATTTTCTATTACAATTTAGAATAAAGTTTGACGAATTGAGACTGGTAAATAGAACAATTATACATTTCAGATCATATATTTATCATTTTAGTTTACTACACTCCATTTTCTCATTCATATAAGTAAGGTATTAAATATACGTAGTTGTATTGGATCTGTGTTGCATATAACAATGCATTGATATTTTTCAGTACCGAAAGCATTATAAGACCAAATTATGGACTTTCATTATCTTTGGATCAAATGATTTAAATTAGTCAACCATTACATTGATTTTATTAACCATTTTTTATGATTCTTATTTTCATTACATTGCTGTAATTAATATTTGTCCAAGGGGAAGAATGTTGGAAATTTGAAAATTCCTATTAGATAATGATTAATTATGAGCTTTATAAAATTAAGGTTAAGGAAATTAAAATTTATCCAGATTAAAGCTAATAAAGAATCCTAATAAAGGATCTGGTTAAATGGGTTGAAGTTTAGTGAGGAAAATAGGCTCTAATTAGTATAGACCGATTATTTATTTAGCCTATAATGGAAGGACCAATAAGGATATTATAAATAACTATTAAGGTCTCATATTACTTACTTAAGTAAGTTTATAGAATTATAATTTCTTTGACCTATTAAGAGACCCACTCATTAAGAAAGATGTTAACAACATAAAGTTATATAACTTTCATAAAGGATGATTGAAAGTTTTAGTAGCTTGTTCATATGTTAAGTAGCATGTTCATCGAGAAATTGATAAAAAACTAGTAATTTTTCATATTTTCTCCACTTAGTCATGGTTGATCCTTGTGTTATGTTTAAACAAGAAATATCATTTTACTACCGTAAAATCATTTCTTCTCCTTTATAAATACTTAAGCAAAGTGTTAAGAAGTGGTGTAGCACATCAGTTGGATTCTTTACAGATAAAAAATTAGCTTTCCCTATGGTTTTAAGACGAGTCATATCTAACTGGTCTAAGCTTGGTCTTAAAGATGTTCTTATTAATGAATAAGATCTTTTCCTTGTTAACATAGTACATATAAAACCTAAAAAGAACCATCAAATTAGGTTTACAACACATCCAAGGTAATCTAATCTTCTTGATGAAATGGAAAGCAAGCTTAGATATAAGAGGAATGAAGTTTAAGCATGACTCAATATGAATTAGATTCCACAATTTACATCTAGAATACTAGACCACTTGAGGTTTGAGCTATATAGCTAACTTCATAGGGAGGTCCCAGTGCCTTAATGAGTAAACAAATCGTTGGAATCTTTCACTCAATAAGTACATCCCATTCGTTGAGACTAAAACCTCACATTACTAGTTCGAAAAGAGTTGGCTTTATTAGAATTTATGTTAAGGCTAATATCAATGCTTAATTCCTTAAAATGCTTGAAATAATAAAACTAAATAAGTTTGATCAATTAGTAGAAGAGGAGGTAATTATAAAAGTGACTCAGGAAGAAGCCTACGTTACAATCAACACATATGCCAACTTACAAAACTTTACAAATTTAGAAGACAATTTACCAAAGAAGCTTGATGGAGTTAGTGAGTTCCTGATCTCCTCTATACATATAGAGTAATGCATGGAAACCTAAAGTGAATCAATTGGATATAAACAAAATGATATTATACTAATGGACAACTTACTAAGTAAATTAACAACAAAAGTGTCTTTTGGAACATCTAAAAAAAAGAAACCCTATAGGAAATTCAAGAAGAAAAGGCACCTTGCCTTTACTTCTTCTTTATAATCTTGAAATAGAATGTGAGGAGAATGAATTTCCCCAAAAAATGTAGATGTTTTATAACTATCTACACCCAAAAAAATTCTTCCTTGCTGGAAATTTGGTTTCGTATCAATTTATCCATTTTATAATTAATATCGATCATGATCCAAATGATATTAAGGTAACTTTTATATATGTATCTAATCTAAAATTCCAAAAGAATTTTCTTTGGAGAGATCTAATTTCCTTAAGCTCTTGAATGGAGAATCCCTAGTTGGTGTTGGAGACTTTTAATAACACTCTTCTCATATGAGAAGCTGAGGGTAATATACTTTCTAACATAAGTAGGAATGATGGCTTTAGGAATTACTTGAAAGTTTTAAAGGTAAATAATTTAAGATATGTTGATGCCTTATATACTTAGAGCAGTAAGTAAGATGGGAGTTGGTTAATTAGAAAAAACTAGATAGAGCCTTGGTTAACCCTCTTTGGTTATTTAAAGTCACTCATAACATGGCTTATTTTTGAAATAACATTTATTGAAATCATTCTCCAATTGAATTCATATTGGGAACTACGTCTATAAAATTTAACCTTTCATTCAATTTCAATAACTTTGTAGAAAATATAGATGGGTTATAAGTATCCTAAAAGGTTTTAATGTTAATATTGATGGATTTGAATCTTACAAGTGTGTGATGAAGCTCAGGGCTATGAAGATTGAATTAATGAAGCTGTATTATGATAAAATAAAAAATACTAAATCTGATATATTAAAAGCAAGAGAAAAATTATGTGATGCTAAGAACTAATTAAATCCTTTTAACAGTGATATTATAGTGAAGAACATTGAACGGAAAGCTATTAAATGATACATCTAGGCTTTGGACAATTAATATTCTTTTATAACATAAATAACTAAGATTAATTAGATAAAAGGAGAAATATGGTTTAAATACTTGAACATTTTGATTGCAATCTTTAGAGCAAACAAACTTTATATTTTAGAGTTCTGTTTTTATATAAACTTCATATTTTAGAGTTTTATTTTTAGTAAACTTTATATTAGGGTGTTATTTTTTTATTACAAATAATTGTAGGATGATAGAAATTGTTAACTTTCTTTGTTCTTATTGTTTACATTAATAAATTTGATATCTTTTGAGATTTTCTTCAAATCTTAGATTTGATTTGATGCGTCTTCTATCTTAGATTATAATAAGATATTTTGGTATCTTTTCCAGTTATATTAGAGTTTTAGAAAAACTTATTCTTCTATAATGGCTAACAACATTAATGATGAAGTTTATAGGTTACCCAAAGTTTAGAGAGAAATTGAAGAGCAAAGGGAGTCAAATTGCAACATGGAATTACAGCTGGTAGAGATAAGGGATCAATTTCAAACATTTTTATGAGGAGATAACAATAAGAGAACTAGGTATTAAATTGATAAGGAAGATGGTTTGGAAAGGCGTCCTCAAATTCAAAATCCTACGCCATTGAATTATAGTAATAATTCTGGCAATGAGGAAAAAGTTGTTTATCAAAGGTAAGGTAAAGGAGAAGATAAGCACAAAATAAAGGTAAATATCCCATTCTTTAATAGTGATTTAGATAAAGAGGCATTTTTGGATTGATTAATAGAGGTAGAACGCTTCTTTAACTATTTTAAAATTTATGAGGACACAAAAGTCAAGTTGGTATATTATAGATTAAAAAGGGGCGGGTGTCTTTATGGTGGGATCAGTTGAAGGAGACTAAGAGAAGAGAGTGTAAAAATCCTATTTCTTCACAGAGGATGATGAAATAAGGGAATATTTCTACCACCAATTACGAACAATATATCTTTGATGTTTATCAAAAATGCCATAAAGAAAAAGGAGTGTTTATGAATGCATCACAGAGTTTTTAAGGTTGGCAGCCCACACTCAATTATTTGAAACCCATCCTCAAGGTACTTAACATGATTAAAACTAGGTATAAGGGATAAGATTGAGATTCAGATGGTGCTAATAGTTTAAGATGCTAGGAATTTGACTTTAAAGTTAAAATCTATGCTTAATAAGAAGTTAAGGGAGTTTAAACGACTTAAGAATGAAAAGGAATTTGTTGAGAAATCAAAAGAGGTAGTGAATGCAGCCCCTACATATGGTAGTAGTGTAAAAAGCAACCTAATTGTGGAAATGCAATTAAGGAAGCTTAAATGGCCTTTAAATTAATAAATCATTATGCCAAATGCACCCTTACTAAGTGTTATAGATGCAATGAATTAGACCATAAATCTAATAAATGCCTAAAGAGGAAACTGGTAAATATGATGGAGCATATGAAGATGATGATGAGGAAATATGTGCACTTGAAGGAGATGATTGGGAACAACAAGAGGAAGAAGAAGATGATGCTTTTATGGGAGTGATTAGAAGGTTGATAATATACCGCAAGGAGCAAGATAATTTACAATGACATAAACTTTTTCGCACGAGATGTATAGTACATGAAAATTTATATGAGTTGATAATTGATGGAGGTAACTAAGGAAATATTACAAGTAAGGCAACAGTGAAGAAATTGAAGTTAAATACCAAGCCAAATCTCAGATTTTATACCATTGGTTGGGTTATGGAGGTTGAAGTCTTTGTCAATGAATGACAAAAGGTACCATTATCAATTAGTAAATATTGTGATGTGCATGATTTTGATGTTGTTGCTATGGATGCATGCCAAATACCATTAAGTAGATCGCAACAATGTGATGTTAATTTAATGCATTCAGGTAGAAAAAATATTTACCAATGAATGAAAGAATGGGAAAAATATACCTTAGTACTTACAGATAAAAAAAGAGTTTGAAATGTAATGAAGAGTAAAAAGCCTTTATTGCCAGTAGAAAATAACAAAGACAAACTTATGAGTGAGATAAAAGAAACTTGAAAGTTACATTTATTGATCATAAAAGGGAAGAGGTAAAAGAAAACAAGAAAGATGATCTCTAATGAAAATCCAATCTATTTTAAAGTAGTTTAGGGAGGTTTTTTTGACGATTTACTCAATGAATTACCTCTTGTATATGATATCCAACACCATATTGACCTTGTTCCTGTAGCTAGTTTATCTAACCTTCCTTATTACAACATGATATTTTAATGGAGAAAGTGAGATCTTAAAGTAGAAGGTAGAATAATTAATTAAGAAGGGTCATATTAGGGAGAGTATAAGACCAGTTGTTATTTTTGCTTTGCTTATGTCAAAGAAAGATGGTATTTGGAGGTTGTGTATTGATAGTAGGGTAATCAACAAAATTGCTATTGGGTATAAGTTTTATATCCTAAGTTTAGATGATGTATAGGAACAATTGATTGGAGCAGTTATTTTGTCCAAAATCAGCCTTAGAAGCGATTATCCCCATATAAGGCTAAGGCTTGGGGATGAATGGAAAACTATATTCAAGATATGGGATGGATTATATGAATAGTTAATTATGCCATTTGGGTTGACCAACGCACCAAGTACCTTCATGCACTTTATGAGCCAAATGCTATAACCTTTAATTGGTAACATTGTCGTGGTTTATTTTGATGACATCTTTATCTATAACAAAATCTATTAATAAGCATGTTGAGTATCTTAGAAATGTGATTGACACATTAAGAGGTAACAAATTACTTGCTAATTTCAAAAAGTGACTAACAATTTGTTATTTCTTGAGTACATTATAGGAAAAAATGGTGTTAGGGTGGATAAAGATAAAATAAAAGCTATTAGGGAATGGCTTACACTTAAGAATGTTGGAGATGTGAGAAGTTTCCATGGGTTAGAAGCATCTTATAGCAGGTTTATCAAAAACTTTAGTAGCATTGTGGCTCTTATAACAGAGTGCTTAGAAAAGGGTAAATTTAAATAAGAGAAGGAACAAGAACAAAGTTTTCCTTTTATTAAAGAAAAATTGTGTATTGCTTCTATTTTATTCTTACCTAATTTTGGAAAATTATTTGATGTGAAGTGTGATGCTAGTGGCATTGGAAATTAGGTTATTTTCTTATGAAAAAGAGATTAATAGCTTACTTTAGCAAAAAATTGAGTGATGACAGACAAAAATAGGCTACCTATGATTATGAATTCCATACCATTATTTAATTAGGAAATAATATGCTCTTTATAACGATCATCAAACTTTGAAATATTTGGAAAGTTAAAAACAATTGAGAACTAAAATGCATGTTAGATGGTCAGCTTTTGGTTATAAATTTCCTTACAAACTTATTCAGGCGATAAAAAGTAATGTGGTAATTGATGCATTAAATAGAAAGGTGGTTTTTAAAGACCTTATGTGCGGAAATTGATGGCTTTTATCATTTTAAAGAATTAAATATAGATGATGCTGACTTAAAGGACGTATGGCAAACATGTTTGTATGGCAAACATGTTTCGTTAAGAAACCATGTAAGGATTATTATTTTTATGACGGATTCCTTATAAAGGGTAGTCAACTTTGGTTTCGCGTATTTTACTAACTCGCAAAGGGCATTTTTGGCCCAAATTAAGGAAGGATGTGGTTTCTATTATTTCAAGATGCCAAACTTATTAAACTTATAAAGGACATGCTTCTAATACTAGTTTATATATGCCATTACTTGTTCCTATTAATATTTGGGAGGATCTTTCTATAGAATTTTTGTCAGGATTTTTAAGAACAGAAAGAGGAATGTATTATCTAGTTGACAAGTTTTCAAAGATGCCACATTTTCTAATTTTTAAGAAGACAATGGTTGTCACTTCAATTATAAAACTATTCTTTAGAGAAGCGGTGAGACTCTATAGCATTCAATAGATGGTTAATTGACTATATTTTTACCCCATATTTAATGTATCCTTGCTTGATATTTTATACATTTGTTGTATATTTGGTACCGTTCTTTAAGTGTGTTTACAGGTGACAATTGCCTTCACAGACTTAAAGAAGAAAGATTCGGACGAAAATAAATCTTAAATAAAAAATCAACAATCTAAAAGGAGTGCTCGGTCGTGCACTTTTGCAAGCCCCATTTTTGAGATATTCGGTGAATTCTAGTTATGCACGTTCCGATGCACGACCATGCACATGACTGTGCATAGCCCAAAAATCTAGGTTTTCATATAAATTCGACATTTTGGAGGTAAATGAGAGGAGGAAGTGGCTGGCATTGTTCTTAGAAAGTTAGAGGTGATTCCAGAGGTGATTTGGAGCTTAAGGAGTGGAACACATGGGATTTTTATCGATAGATCCATCAGAAAATACAATCGGATATCTACATTGTTAGAATATACGATAGAGAACAATCAGGGAGATTTAGAATTATGATTTCGATCTTTTTTATTCTCTTTTCTGTTTATATGGATATGATTTCGTGTTTGTTGATGTATAGCTAAATTCTTTATTAGCATCAAGGTCAGAAGAACCCTAGTTGAATACTTTGACATGTTTTGATTCTTTTGTGAATGCAATTGTGTTTGTTGATTATTGAGATTTGATTATCCGTCTTATTTATTGTTTATTAATATGATTTTTAGACTTTAATTTGATTTCATGCTTAGCGATTGAGAAATCCTAGGTTTGAATAGATCTACGATAATTGGAAAGAGTTGATTGCAATCCAAAAGATAGGATGACATAAATCTTCTAGATTAGGGTCAAACCTAATAGAAGGATTCATAATACGGTAACATAATCCTCTAAGTTTTAACCTGAGTAATTCGGTTAGAGACCTTAGGATTAGTTGTTAGTAGAATCAAGGTTAGCAATTAGCATACCTTAGAAATCTCCACGTTCCAATTAATCAACAACATAATTGTATGATAAATAATCAATCGGTTAAGGGTTTAGGGGGATTCGAAGCCTAGGTACTAATTATGTGATATCAATAATTAATTTATTGTCGCCAATTCTTTGCTTTAAATTGTGCTACTTATTTACTTTAATTGTTTAATTTTAGTTTCATTAATTTGACCACAAGTAATCTGTAGGCTATATAATAGAATAATAGTAATTACTGGTACTTACCATTCTCATAGGATCGTCCCGTACTTACTGGCATTAGCTACAACTACACCGTGTACTTGCAGTATTAAATTTAGGCTACTCACAAAATAGTCTAATCAAGTTTTTGGCAGGGACAGTGATATTAGGAACACTTGAGTTTTATTAATCTAGTCATTTCTTTTGTTTGTTTATTTTCTTTAATTATTTATTTTTATTTAATTTTTTGCTTAAATTGCTTATTTTTACTTTACGTTATTTATTAGTTAGGTTATTTCCTTAGTTGAGGCTAGACTCCAGGTCAGTTTATGACCTGAAGTAACACTGAGAACTTATTTGACGTAAATCCTAAGATAGAAAGAAATATAGGTAGTAATCATTGTAGAACAAACCTTAGGGAGTTTGAATTAGATTGTCAAATAAAGGACTTGGAAGGTCACGCAGACACCGAGGGATTGTGCAATATGACAAACCAACCACGAACAATGTTTAACTATGTAAATAAGACTTAAATGGCATGGAATTAGCATCGTGAGACCAACTCTACAGTCGAACAATTTTGAGATCAAGTCGAGCATCATTCAAATGGTGTAACAGTTAGTCCAACTGGATTGATTATGAGATAAGAACCTTAACTCACACATCTTTAACTTCTTAGAGATCTGTGATACATTTAAAATAAATGGAGTGAATGATGACGCAATCAAATTGTGTCTATTTCCTTTCCTTTTAAGAGGAAAAACAACACAGTGGCTCAATTCTATGCCACGATTGTCACTGATCACATGGGATCAAGTGGCGGAATTTTTTTTTGAAATACTTTCCTCTTGCGAAGATTGTAAAGATGAGAAACAACATCTCATCTTATTATCAAATTGAATGAGAATCATTGTATGACACTTGGGAGAGATTTAAGGAGATGCTTTGACGATGCCCACATCATGGATTACCTCTATGGATAGAAATCCAAATATTTTATAACGGGATAAGTCAGAATACGAGGCAGTCAATTGATGTAACAACTAGAGGGATACTGAATAATAAGACACCTAAAGCAACCCAAGAGTCGATATAGGATATGGCCATAAATAATCATTAATGGTGCTTAACTAGAACCACCAATATGCCATCTGAAGTATATGAAGTAGATGATGTAACGAGACTGGAGGGTTAAGTGGAAGCCTTGAGCAAGAAGATAGAAAATATTATTATGGTTCTACAGTGAAGAGTGATGTAGCGCGAATCATGTGGGTTGGATCACCCAGGGTAAGATTGTTAATCAGGTCAACAAGAACACATAGACTATTTAGGGAATACTCTAAGATCTCAAAATAACCCCTATATTAACACATACAATCTAGGATAGACGAACCACCGTAACTTCTTATGCGGAAATCAGGGACAACCCTCCGCCTGGATTTCAAGCACAAACATCACAACCAAGGAAATGAGTATGGATGAGATGATACTGGAACTTATTCAGGATTCAAAGGCAAAGCATCAACAAATAGAAGCATCCATACAAAAATTGGAGATAAAATTTGATCAACTGGCCAAATCTATAGTGGAGAGTCCTAAAAGGAGTTTGCCAGACATAACTAAAACAAATCCAAAGGAAATGATAATGGCAATCACCCGAGCCATTAAAAAGAGTTCACATAATTAAAGAGGAAAAGGAAACTAGACTTAGAGACAAATTAATGGAAATCTTTGCTGAAATGAAAGCTGAATTTGAGAATAAAGAAAAGAGGAAGGTTGGTTTCATGAATGAAGGGATATTTCAAAGAGAGCTTCCAGAAGAAAAAGAAAGAGTTACATATTAGAAAAGGGATAACGAACGTTTCATGGAGAGTAAATATAATCTGAATAAAATCAAGGAGTATCAATGTCACGACTCGGAACCATATCGGGTACATGACAACTGCCGCATACCCAGGCTAAGGATACTCACGGTACCCTTAACCCGACTATGCAAGGCTAATTGGGCATCATGAAAAAAAATTTCGGCAGCACAACGATTGTAATTTGAAAACCCCAAAATGAAAAATACCTGTAAATCAGTGTCAAATGCACTTCTATATTCACATTAAAATTTTACCACAACTTCTGGACTTTGAAGTCCACTTAAGAACAATCTCAACAACAGTACTAATGTTCACACATAAAGTCAGTTACAAACCATAAGACAGACAAAGGTTAATTTACAAAATTATAAAGCATATCAATATAATCATGAGCCACTATACAACAAAAGAAAAAAAATAGAGACTACCCACGTGCGGTAATGCCCCAAATATGTAAAAAGACAGCACGGACCACTCAGAGCTTAAAGCTCACCAAATTAACCTACGTGGTTGGGAAGTAGAGGGGGTGAGAACACTATGTACTTAGTGAGCAGAAGAAACATATATCACAAATAGGGCCCGATACACACCAAAATAGTTTAAATAACCTAAAAACAGTTTTATACATCTAACTTGCACATAACCACCTATGAAGTGAACATGCATGACATAAAAACACATAGACCTAGTCTATGGCTCATGTCATACTGGTTAGGAACCACATAGGCCTAGCCTATTAATCACTCATTCAGTGAACATAGGTTCTAGTTCCAGTACATATGAGCAGAAAAGCATCACATGTAAAAATCAAATCTCTTTAGGAAGCCAAATATCAAAATAAGCTAAAACAATTATGTATGTCACCACTAATCGGCCAAACTAATGTGCACACCCATCGAATCCCTGTGTTGGCTCGACTTTCATCTGTGGTGAGTCCAGACTACGGTTGACAAGAGCGTCATGACCCTAGATGATGACCTTGTCGATGACCAGACCTCTATATGTGTAATCACCCGCAAGCCCTGTAAAATGGTGTCGTTACAAGGACTCGACTTTTACATACCAGCGTCAAGGATATGGGGTTATACCCATCACATGATTGGCCAATCATTTCCTCACCAATCATCAAAAATCATATACAAATATTGAATACTAAAATCAAGTAAGACACTATGCCTTTAGTTATCGGTGCAACTGATAAAATGGAATCGTGTCATAGCTTTAGGCCAAAAGAGAATACATGCATGCAGCATACATGACCCAGTTATACACATGTAAGTTCCAAAACATTCTTTCATGCAATAAAGTCATATTTTGCACTCCAAGTGCAAAGTGGTTCAAAAATGTAGTTTTCAGAAAATAAAATGTTGTTATTTACACTTCAAATGTAGGTTTGGTGAAAACAATATCATTTCTCAAAATACGTAATAAAAACATCAGTTGCACTCCAGGTGCAAAGAGTTATTCAAAATGATGTTATTTATTAAATACATAAGTATACTACCATCTATTTGAGGATAAATTCTATTATGCATTACCTAGGTTTAAGATTCACATACAAGTTATTATGCATGTCTTGGGTTGTCCTAGTCCCATTTGAGAGACACGTTTTCCCCAACTCACCTTAAAAGAAGGTGTACACTCCTTTGACTTCACTAATCCTCTATACGAGCTTCTTGATCCATAGCTCCCGAGCCTTTATACATACAAATGTAATATAGTTACTACTGCTCAAACATATAACTCATATTTATACCCCATCACATAAGTGTATAAAACACAATAACACTATTTTTTTAAGCTATAGGATTCGACCATTAAGCTTCTTACATAGTTACTTCCCTTATTATTCACATAAGCTTTCTTTTGCATTTTCCAAGACATTTAATGCCTTGATCCAATACCTACACATTTCAAAGCATAATTGAGCACATTTTAATCCAAACATATTAGGCCACTACTCATCAGTCTAAGAAACAATTCAAGTTTGCTTTAAGTAAACAAGAAAGCCTCTTTCTAATGCACACCATCAAAATCCTTGAATCCTAAGCTAAGTTCACTTAGTCATTTTATCAAACACCTAAAGGAATAAACTTGAAAGCCTCCTTCTAATGTACTTTTTCCTCATTTTTCATCATCAATTCACATTTGACATACATAATTAACATCATAGAGTTAATTTAAATCATCAATTTCAAAAGATATTCAAAATTTCACAAACTGTCACCAAAGATAGGGAAATTCAGTTTTGGCTTAAGGAAACTTCTCTATGACTCATTTCAGTCATCTAAACCATGTTTTATGCGTATTCAAGCATGGAGAACAACATATCTTAACACCAAACTCAAAATCATAATGTAGAGAGAGATGAGACAACATTTACCTAAACTTTCCTTTGGTGATATCTTCCAATCCTTTGATAATTTCTCAAATCTAATGATAGATTTAAGTTCCTTGATGCCAAATTACCTTAGAACATCTAGGTTTGGGTTAAAGAATCAAAAAAATTTGTGAAAGGTGGGTGATGGCTGAAACTCCACTTCTCCTCTCCTCTTCTCTTCTCTTTTCTTCTCCTTTCTTTTAATTAAAACAATAATGAAGGGTGCACGGCCACACAATGAAGAAAGATCTAGATTTTGACTCTTCTTTGACCAAACATGGTAAATTTACCTTTTTGCCCTTATGTGAAATTACCATTATACACTCCAAACTTTCCAAAATTTGCAATTAAGCCCAAAATTTGAGAATGACCAAAACTTTTATTTTCATTTTGGTCATCGGAATTTTTCCAATTATAATTAATCCCCTTAACTTTGTAAAAATTACATATTGGTCCTCCAAGAATTGAAAAATTACATTTAAGTCCTTTAGCTTTTAACAAGTTGTAAATAAGCCCTTATGTACATCAACTTTTCAAATTAAGCTTTCTAAGTGTCCAATAAGTCTATAAATCATGTCTAATCACCTCTAAGGCATTAAAACACACATCATGGCCATATCCATCCAATGGACTCAGTTTTACACATTTAGAAACTTATATGTCAGAAATCTCCAAGATTTTGCATACCGATGAACTCTAAGTTTATATAAGGGTATATAACATTATGTATCACTGACATATATACCGAAAGGATTCAAATACATTTTTGAAGTCATATAAAACCATGTATATATCAGTATACAGTCGTATCCCCAAGTACAGACCAATACAAAAGGGCTCAGAAAATCCGACGTTACAATCTACCTACAATTTCATACCTATCTTAGCGCAAAGAAAGCCAAAAGAAACAAAGTTAAATGAGCTCCTTGATATAATAGGACAATTGAAGTCATGACTTGCCGTTGCTGAATCTATAAAAGAGAAGTTATTAAACGAAGAGGAACTGAAGAAGCTGGAGAGTGAAGCGTTAATCAAAGATAGCTCCAACAAGGTAATAACACTACCACAGAAACAAGGTGACTTGCGGAATTTTTATATTCCTTGTACTATTAGTAATGTTGAAGTGGATAAGGCTTTGTAGATTTAGGATTCGACATGAGTATGATGCCTTACACTCTGTGCAAAAAGATGGAATTAGGTGAACTAATGTAACCACTCTCTTAAAGCATATGCCCGAACGTATCGATGATTATTTGAGAGCATACTCAACGAGGATGACACGTTAAGATGATCACATTACCAAATTATTGGAGGCATCATATATCAAAAGCATTTCAAACATTCATTTTAAATCATTTCATACACAATCATATTAAATCACAAATGACATTACACTTTAGAGTTCACTTATACATTTGACAATAGGTGAGAAATGCTATTCTTGATGCATAATGACTAGAGACATCTGCAGGTACAATTGATCCTGACCACTAACTCATGTCCAATTGTAGTAGCTATACTCCAATTAGTCTAACTAGATCTCCTCTGAACCTAAAAATCAACATTGCAATTTTGATGAGTTTGCGAACTCAGTGAGTGAACCATCATCGATGTATTCACTCAAGTCAGATATAGAGAGACAAATCATATCCCAATTCAACAAGTATTACATATCATCCAGTATTGAATATCACATCACATTTCATCATACCTTATCAAGTACATCAAGATGATCATACTTTCATAAGTATATCAGGTAAGCTAACATTTCATATCATAACACATCATCATTTACTTTTCAACTGCATTTCAAATGATTCATTTCAATTTAATAATATGATACATATAAGGATGTATATACAATTGCACATGTGACTCCATTTTATTTTGCTTTGTTATGACCGAACACTTATTTACCGTCCTGTATACATTGTGGATACAAGGATCATTTCATTTACTGTCCCGTATCTATTGTAGATACTGGGATCATCAGTAACTAAGCCTATGGCTCTTTGTCCACAATCTTGAGCTTAAAGCTATTTTCACATTGGTCACTCCAGTCACAACTCCTTTATCTAATCATGCATTTCAATGTGATGCATCATTCCATATGCCATGTTTCATTACCTTTCATTCCTGTGTGCTTCTGTCACATGTATCAAATTCATCAGATCTAATTCCGGCAATTCACATTCAATTGTTCATACATTTTATATTCCATTTGGCATTGCACATTTAATTGTTCTCACATTTCATATTTATTCTAGCATTTCACATTCAATTATTCTTAAATTTCATATTCAATATACAAATCAGACCGAAACACATATAATTGATTTTACACATCTAGGTTAACTCACAGTATGCTCTAGATAAGCTATTGCTTTGATGATCTAGCAATGTCTGGATGTTGATTATCAACTTGTGTATCTATCTTCATACAATACACACATATTTCACACATCATACCTTATCAAGTACTTCAAGATAATCATACTTTCATAAATATATTAGGTAAGCTAACATTTCATATCACAACACATCCTCATTTACTTTTCAACTGTATTTCAAACAATTCAGTAATTCATTTCAATTCAATCATATGATACATATAAGGATGTATATACAAATGCACATGTGACTCCATTTTATTTGGTTTTGTTGTGACCGAGCGCCTATTTACTGTCCTGTATTTATTATAGATACCAGGCTCATTTCATTTACTGTCCCGTATCCATTGTGGGTATCGGGCTCATTAATAACTGAGCCTGTGGCTCTTTGTGCTCAATCTTGAGCTTAAAGCTCTTTTTCACGTTGGTCACTTCGGTCACAATTCCTTTTTCTGATCATGCATTTCAATGTGGTGCATCATTCCATATGCCATGTTTTATTGCCTTTCATTCCTATTTACTTCTATCACATGTATCAAATTCATCAGATCTAAGTCTGGTAATTCGCATTCAGTTGCTCACACATTTCACATTCCTTTTAGCATTTCACATTCAATTGTTCTCACGTTTCATATTTATTATGGCATTTCACATTCAATTGTTTTCAGATTTCATATTCAGCACACAAATCAGACAGAAACACATATAACTGAGTTTACACATCTAGGTTAACTCACAGTATACTCCAGATAAGCTATTGCCTTGATGATCTGGCAATGTCTGGATGTTGCCAGATCAACTTGTGTATCTATCTTCATACAATACACACATATTTCACACATCATACCTTATCAAGTACTTCAAGATTATCATACTTTCATAAGTATATCAGGTAAGCTAACATTTCATATCACAACACATCCTCATTTACTTTTCAACTGTATTTCAAACAATTCAATAATTTATTTCAATTCAATCATATGATACATATAAGGATGTATATACAAATGCATATATGACTCCATTTTATTTTTCTTTGTTGTGACCGAGCGCCTATTTATTGTCCCGTATCTGTTGTGGATACTGGGCTCATTGATAACTAAGCCTGTGGCTCTTTGTATACAATCTTAAGCTTAAATCTCCTTTTCACGTTGGTCACTCCGATCACAAATTCTTTATCTGATCATGCATTTCAATGTAATACATCATTCTATATGCCATGTTTCATTACCTTTCATTTCTGTGTGCTTCTATCATATGTATCAAATTTATCGAATCTAAGTACGACAATTCATACTCATTTACTCACACATTTCATATTCCTTCTAGCATTTCACGTTCAATTGTTCTAACATTTCATATTTATTTCGGCATTTCACATTCAATTGTTCTCACATTTCATATTCAACATACAGATCAGATAGAAACACATATAATTGAGTTTACAAATCTAGGTTAACTTATAGTATGCTACAAATAAGCTATTGTCTTGATGATCTGGCAATGTCTAGATGTTGACGATCAACTTGTGTATCTATCTTCATGCAATACACATATATTTTACACATCATTAAGTTGTCAATCATATGATTATTCAATCATCCATATGTATATTTATCATTGCCAATCATATGATTATTCAATCATCCATATGTATATGTATCATGTTTCAATGCATGCTCAATTGATCTTCCGTATATGTATTAATATATAAAGATCTTGACTGTACTCATATGCTTTCAGATCATTCAAACTTTATAGCTTGTATACTACCATGTTGCAATTAGGTTTACACCTTAAGTAAGCTTGATTTATTCATCAATCATATACGTTCATATAATTATCCAATTCTCACTCACAATTACTTTATGTTCTCTAATGTTCATTCATTTATATCTAATACACATTACTCATATCTTTTGAATCATATTTGCATTCATAAGAACATTTTAATTCCTTTAACAACTCATAAACGTTTTAATTCCTTTAACAACTCATAATTTCCATATTTCAATACATTGATATCAAGACAATCCATTCCTTAAGTTGTGACATCAATTAGCAACTTAAACTTATCAAACCCTTAAATAATAAATCAAGCAACAATTTAGGTTCATTTTAAGCCTCAATCAAGTTCAAATACACTAATGTAAAGTGACTTATCCTTATGTTGGTCAACAATTACATAAAATAGATTTTTTTTTTCATTTCAAAGCATTGCCCACAATCGTGGAGGGCCTTTCCACGATTGTGGGGTGAGTGCCCCAGAACATGCACTGTCCAATTTCCCTCAATTCTTCATGAAATTTCACTTAGTTTAAAGTACAACTAACACTCGCATTTTTTTCCAGATTACATGTCCTTAAAAACTACCGTAATTCATGTCAATATAACTTCCATTTGGTCACATTAAAGCTCTCTAAGTTCTATTCATTTATGTCACTAGCAATCATTCTTACACATACATTAACATCCCCATTTTTTTTTCCAGATTCAAAAGAAACTTCTTTTATATCAAATTCAAAACACCTTCATAATAGTCCATTAATTATACCTCAATTATATCTCAATTCCTCATCAATTTCATCTCAATTTCCGGCTCAAAATCATTCATTTAACAGCTCATAAACTATTGTTTTTCATGTATGCTAAACAGAACAGAAACTACCATTCATGCATCATTTTCCCAACACACATTTAACACAAATACTTCAATCAATCAATCCCCAATTCAGTCATAATTAAGTTCTAATAACATATATCATAGGAGATCATATTTCACTTACTTTATCAGCTCAATTGCCTCCTTAATTATCAAGCTAACCTAGCCTTCCATGTATGCAAGATCATCTCAAATACAAGGTGATAATGGACAGAACTTAGTCAGAAGTTGAAAGCTGTGAGGAAGAAGTGAGTTCTTGGTAGTGAGAGGGATGAATCACAGCAGAAACAATGAAGGAGATGTTTTTGCATTAGTTTACATTATTAAGTGCAAGATGTATATGTAATACAAGGACACTTGTCATGTTTGCATACAAGCCACTTGTGCTCACCTTATCCTGTCAAATGTCACTAAGAATTGTCACTTAATCTCTAAGCCATTTGTAATTCAATCTCTTATCCTGTCAAATGTCACTAAGAATTGTCACTTAATCTCTAAGCCATTTGTAATTCAATCTCTAATCCATTTGTCACTCAATTCTACTACCATATGTCACTTATTTCATAAGTCTAATCATCTTAATTTTCTACATGTCAACTTGTCTTACCGCTAAACATTTTTCCTAGACTAGATGTATATATTAATTCATCAATCTCTTAATTGTAACAATTAATTCCAAGTTACTAATTATAATCCATCAATTCTTGTTATTGGTAACCTAAAGTACAAGACATTGGAAATGCACGTTCATATCACATTCATTTTAGTTTCATAACCCAGAATATGTCAATTGAGTGCAATTTGTCTAACTCACAATTCATGTGTGTATGCTAATATTATGCATTTGAATACAATCATAAAATCATGTCATAAATGTACCAAATTCATTCTATATGATACCACTCATGTAACTAAGTAGTCTAACACTTTAAATCATTTAACAATTTGAGAGATGAGATACAACAACTAACACTGACTAAGATGTGTATGCAAATGGCTGACAGATCACTTCACCATTGTAGAGGCATAATCAAGGATGTACCTATCAAGGTTGATAAATTCACCTTTCCTACTGATTTTACCATCCTGGACGTAGATGAAGATTCAAAGATACCCATTATCCTTGGGTAACCATTCTTAGCAAAAAATAAGTCTCTTATAGATGTTGAAAGAGGTGAGTTAACTCTAAGAATGGGAGACTAGAGGCTTACATTTAGAGTCTCTAAAGTTAAGGAAAATGATTTTGAAATTGTGGATACTATCAAGATAGAGAAAACTTGTGATAGAGTGTTGCAAATTTCCACTCACAAGGACCGGCTCGAGAAGCCACATATTCAAAAGAATAATTGAAAGAAGAGAAAAAGGAAGAAAGGTGGTAGAAAACACAGTCAGGTAGCTTACTTACAGGTTATGAAACTTGTAGTTAAGCTACAACCACATGAATCATTTGAACCACTTTGAGCGAAAGAAGTATGTCGAGCTAAAGACATTAACGAAGTGATCTTTAGGAGGCAGTCCAAGATTCATGATTTTCTTTTATTATATTACTTTTGTATCTTTATTTAATTTTTATTGTTTGATTGTTTCCAATTATGTTATTATATCTATTTCCTTTATTTCTTTTTATCTTTTCGTTATCTTTTATTTTTGCAAGGTTAAGTTAACATTGGATGGATCAACATCAAGAAATCTCCATAATCAGGAAAGTACCCAACAACCCTCTCACTTACATATTTAATTGTATTCTATACATTGATGACAATAGCCAATTTAAGTGTGATGATGGGTTGACTGAATTATGAATTTTTAACTGAATTCTTCAAGTTTATTATAATCCTAATTATAGGTTTTATTAATTAGTGTCTTAAATTAATTGGGATCTATCCATAAATACTATACGTTGTTGTTGAATATTGATTTGAATCGGTGTGTAAGAAGGTAATGGTTAGAATGAAATTAGTTTTCTAAGTCATATTTATTGTAATTATTGAAAATTTCAAGTTGAGTAAAGTTTGCATATTATGTACACAAATATACCAATTGTTTTTGTGAGCTTTTAAGCCTAAAGAGTAAATATTTAAAATTTTTAAAGCTCTCGTTATTCTTTCATATGTGTGATTTCACGTATAGTAGGATAATTCTAGAACTTACTTTATTATGCATGTTGAAACCATGTTTGTGGAAATTAGAAGCATTAATATGATAAAGGCAATTAGATTAACTAACTTGTTTTAACCTATTTCGTTGACATTACCGCACCCTTAAATTGACCTTTAGGAATAAATCAGTTAAGCCTTAGCCTTTTTCATTGATTGAACCCACATATTCACATTAATCTGAATTTTTAAAGACCTTTTTTTGTTTTGAACATTGAAGGTTATTTACTTTATTTATTTATTAAGACTTGAAATTTATGAAAGGTCTAATATTTCTTAAATTACGGTACTGAATGTTTATTGGGGAAAAAATTATGGCACCAATAGAGTTGTATTGAAAGGACCTATGTGTTTTTTGTAACCAGGTCCTGTAATGTTTCTGTGAGTAAATTTCCTTCACTTTTAACCCTTTTTATCAACCCATTCAAACCTTACCTAAGCTCCATTACAACCAGTACAAAAACGTTTTGATTTTTGTTTCTAGTTTGCACATAAGTGGTGGAGATGTAATTTTATTGCAAGCCTATAGTAAGAATTCTACTACGCATTGATTGAGAGTCTTGACACTTTTCACCCTAAACACTTGAGTGCACTAAGTGAAATCTTAGTAAGGGTGTAAAGATGTATGCTTCTAATTTCAATACGATTATTGATGTGATTATTATTAAAATTACTTAGGAAGATAATTTTATGACAACTTGATTCTGACTGTATATTAATATGATTCAGTAGGATATAATGATGCATTAGTTTGAATGCAAATGTTGAGATTGATGATGGATTGATGTTGCAACATTTGTAACTTTGATTATAGTTTGATTGAGGATAAGTAAAAACTTAAGTGTGGGGATATTTGATAGATGGTTAATTGACTATATTTTTACCCTGTATTTAATATATTCTTGCTTGATATTTTTGGTACTTAATGTTCTTCAAGTGTGTTTACAAGTGACAATTGCCTTCATGGACTTAAAGAAGAAGAATTTGAACGAAAACATGGCATAAGCTAGAAAATCAGAATTTGGAAGGAGTGTATGACCATGCACTTTTGTATGCCTGTGCATTTTGCAATACTAGGCAAATTCTTATTATGCACGTTCCGATTTATGATCGTGCACATAAACATGCATAACCTAAAAATCTAGTTTTTCATATAAATTCGATGTTTCAGAGCCAAATGAGAGGAGGAAGTGGTTGAAATTGTTTTGAAAAAGTAAGAGGTGATTCTAGAGGTGATTTGGAGCTTAAGGAGTGGAAGGCATAGGATTTTTATCAACAAATCCATCAGAGCACAAGATCAGATGTCTATACTGTAGAATACACGATAGAGAACAATCATAGAGATTTCGAATTATTATTCCGATGTTTTCTATTCTATTTTCTGTTTGTATGGATATGATTTCGTGTTCACCGATGTATAACTAAATTCTCTATTACTATCTAGGTCAAATAAACCCTAGTTGAATACTTTGACATGTTTTGATTCTTTTGTGAATGTAATTGTGTTTGTTAATTATTGAGATCCAATTAACCATTTCATTTATTATCTATTAATATGATTTTTAGAATTTATTTTAATTTTATACTTAGCAATTGAGAAATCCTATTTTTGAATAGATTAACAATAATTGGAAAGAGTTGTTTGAAATCTTAGAGATAGGATGACATAAATCTTCTGGATTAGGGTCAAAGCTAATAAAGAGATTCATAATATGGTAACGCAATCATATAAATTTTAACCTGAGTAATTCAACCTAGGCTTAAAGTTAGCTACTAGCATACCTTAGGAATCTCCATAGTCTAATTAATCAACAAAATAATTGTATGAAAAATAATCAATCTATTATTTAAAGCCTAGGTATTAATTATCTAATATCGGTAATTAATTTTTTGCCGCAAGTTTTTTTTCTTTAAATCGTGTTGCTTGTTTGCTTTAATTATTAGGCTAGATAATAGAATAATAGTAATTACTAGTACTTACCATCTTCGCGGGATCGACCCATACTTTCCAGTACTAACTACAAGTACACCGTGCACTTGTGATGTTAAATTTAGGCTACTCACTAAATAGTCCAATTAGCATTCCAAGATCTATTACATTCAATTGTGATACCAAGTTGTCAAGTCACTTTTGGAAGACTTTATGGGAAATGTTTAATTCTTCTCTTAAATATAATAGCACTGCTCATCCATAAAATAATGGCCAAACAAAAGTGGTGAATAGAATATTAGGTAATTTGGTAAGATAAATATTTCATGATAAGGCAAAGAATTGGGATTTTCATATTGCCTAAGTCAAAATTTCCTATAATAATGCTATCCATCATTCCATTAGTTGTTTTCCATTTTCTTTAGTTTATACTAAGGTAATTAATCACACTCTTAACCTTGTTAAATTGCCTAAAGATACTAATTTCAATATAAGTACTAAAAAGTTAGCCAAATAAGCACAAAAAAAATTTAAGTTGAGGTAAAAGAGAAGCTTGAAAAAGCCAATGCAAAGTATAAGGCCAATGTTGACTAACATAGAAGAGTTCAAGTGTTTGAAGTTGGAGATAAGGTTATGATAATTTTTGAAAAAGAATAAAATTATTAAAGGACATCATAAATTAAATGAAAGGAAATATAAACCATTTAAGATCACAAGAAATATCAATGACAATGCTTACATCATTTGATTGTCTTTGAGGATGGGTATCATCAATCCTACATTCAATGTTGCTGATATTTCACTTTTTATGCTTGATTGTAAGCTTAGTTTTTCTAACCATAACTCTAGGTCAAGTTCTTTGCAAATGGAGGTGACTGATGAGGCATCAAAATATACAAATCCATATTGAAAATGATTAATGATTCATACTCAGAACCATCATAATTCTATCTCAAATATACTTCATACTTTAGAGTTTTATTTCAAATAAACTTCATATTTTAGAGTTATATTATAAATAAAATATATATTCTAGAGTTTTATTTCTAGTAAGCTGCATGTTATGGTGTTATTTTTCATTATAAATGGCTATAGGAAGGAAGAATAACTTTATATATTTTCATTATTTCTATCAATAAATTTGATCTTATTTTGAGGTTTGCTTCAAATCTTGGATTAGATTTGGTGTGTTTTCTATTCTTATATTAGAATAGGTTGCATCATCTTCACTAAAATTCCATTAACATTAATGATACAATTGTTGTATTGTATATTATTAAGACCTTCAGTAGTGTAATTTGAACAAGTTAATGCACACTATCTGAATTCAGGTTTTCCTAAAAAAATTTATACCTTTATTCTTGTTCTTCTTTTATCCATTTGATAGATCAATTGTATTTGAAAATTTAACCATGAAAAGATACACAAGAAAAAGGATACCCTGTTTTGTGCTTAATAATGACATATGATAAAGATAATCATATTGAACATATCTCAACTAAGAAGCTCCTTTTTCTCTCTAGTTTTTCTTAAGTTGTTAATCCTTATTTCCGAATGTTGTTTCACTTGTTCTTTTCTTCTTCCTTTACTTTCTCAATCCTTTCCTCTATCCCTGATCCTCCATCCTTGTAGTCATAGCTAGCATCCTTTCCTCCTCCCCCTCAATAACCTATCTTAGTCCCCTTAAGGGAATTTTAGTACTTGTTCGATTGCCATTATTCTCCTGCTTTCCTTTTTTCCCCTCTTTAATAATTGCCTTTATGCCTTACCACCTTTTTAACATGTTATTTTCATTTATGTTAAAATTTCAATCATAAGAGTAATGAATTTTTCTAAAGATCACTTGATTTGACATTTTCACCCCTCCCTTCTTCCTCCTCCATATCGAGCAAAGAACCACCAACTTCAGATGAAAGGCCACAGGAAGACACTACACTTCATTTCCAATCAACCCAGATGAACTAGAGGAAACTGGTAGGTGAATCTTGAAAATCCATATGCACTTTTGCTTCCCTGTAACACAGAGATTGGTAAGATTGTTGCACTAGACATTAAAGTTTAAAAAGAAGGAGTTATAGTATGGAACGTTACTATTGTTGGCTTTTCCTGGATCATAGACCACCTTTCTAAGCAATCAATAAAAGAGCTAATAAAATATGGAAAGACAGAGGGTTAGAAGTGTTAATTTCAGAAGATAATCAAATCTTGTTCAAATTTCAAAGTATTGGATCATAGTCAAATATGGTCTATGAAACATGTTCATTCTGCCTCTCTTGCTCTAAGTCTGGAGCCTAGGAATTAGGTTAAATAGAGATGAAAGTAAGGATTAGTTTATTATCAAACTATATAGGTAAAACCTTATGTATGGATGAAACAACTACAAAAAGGAAAAATATTGGGTTTGCTTGAATTCGTATTAGTGTGGGGTTATATCAAGAGATCCTAGAAGCAATTCTAGTTATAAGGATCAAAGAAGGAAAACTAGTAGAAGATGAAGTAAATGTTCCTTATAATTGGAGACCTCCTATAAAGCATCAAGTAAGGTGTCAGACCCCGTTTCCGGAGTCTAACTCCTTGCTCTGATACCATACCTGTCGGAGCCCGTTACCGAAGTCCGACTCTTCACTCTCCATGCATGCTCTGATACCACACCTGTCAGACCCCGTTTTCGGAGTCTAACTCCTTGCTATGATACCATACCTGTTGGAGCCCGTTACCGGAGTCCAACTCTTGACTCTTCTTGCATGCTCTGATACCATAATCTATCGGATCCCGATTTCGGAGTCTGAATCTTGCTTGCTTACTTGCTCTGATACCAACTCTGTTATTTTTATGCATGCAGACTATCTTAGCACATAAGTTATCACTCAAAGATAACACCTTGATCACTTTCGGATTATCTTCTCAAA
>JAOQMS010065779.1:0-24316 GCA_027563885.1 Erythroxylum longipes
ATACACAATTCAACCCCCCTTCTTGTGTATATCTTATATTGTACGTAATTTCTATATTAACGTGTGATTTACTTCAAATATGATGCTGGTGGAGTCAGAATTGGGGCTGTACTTGCTCAAGAAAAGCATCCTATTGCTTATTTTAGTGAGAAGCTTAATAGATCTAAACTGAATTACTCTACTTAAGATAAAGAGTTCTATATGATCGTTCAGGCTTTTAGTCATTAGATTCATTATTTGTGACCTAAGCCTTTCATTTTGCATAGTGATTATAAAGCATTAAGGCATATTAATGACCAACAAAGAATTAATCCACATCATGCGAAGTGGGTCAAGTTTCTACAATCCTTTACCTTCTCATCAAAGTACAAGGGTGGATGCTCTAATGTGGTATCTGATGCGTTGTTAAAGAGGTATTCTATGCTTGTAATACTTAATTCATGTTTGGGAGAGATAGAGAAAGAAAAACTTACCAAATCCTTCAATTTTTTGAGTGTGTAATGTGAAATAAGTGTTAAGGGAGTGAATAATGACGAAAGAAGTGGAGAAAACACCAAGATTTGGGGGAAAGATGAAGAATTTGTGAGGTTTGGGTGAGTGGGTGTCGGTTGTAGAGTGAGAATGTGAGACAATGAAGAAAGAAGAAAAAAAGGAGGGATTTTTAAAATCCTTCGGCTGGGGATCCCATGATCGTGGGAATCCCTGTGCTTCCTACGATCATAGTTAAGGCTCCGGAAAGTTTCTGAAGAGCCTTCCCACGTTCGTGGGAAACAGACCCATTCCCACAATCGTGGGCACTATACGGACACCCAATCTTGATTTCCAACTTTTTAGCCCTCTTCCAAGTGTAGCATGCATTCCTAACATTCAAGCAACCTGCAAACACATTAAAATCCCCAACCAATAAGAAATTTGAAGAGAAAACAAGTTCAAACTCAAACAAAACCTAAGTAAACACCAAGAAATCATAGCAAACTTAAACCAAACATAATCAAAACCAAACAAATCAAACAAAGAAGTAAACAAAGACAAGTAAAAGAAAGGTAAACATACTAAGTTAAGGTCATTAGCTTGATCATTTCACATGTATTCATGAAAGGGTGGAAGAAAGGAAAGAGATGACTTCCCTTTCTTATGAGTATGCCCCTCCATAGTATGCCTTGCATTTATGCCCATTGACTTGAATGCTTCACCCTTGTCATTTTGCAACTCCAAATCTCTATGTGGAAATACTTGAAGGATTTTGAATGGTCCACTCCATCTTGACTTGAGCTTTTCGAGAAATAATGGAAGTTCTGAATTGAATAAAAACACCAAGTCCCCACTCTTAAACTCCTTTTTAATGTGAGCATCATGCCACTTTTTTGCTCTTTCTTTGTACAACTTAGCATTTTCATAAGCTTCAAATCTCAACTCTTCCAATTCATCAAGTTGTAACAATCTCTTCTCACTTGCAATCTTCCAATCCATATTCAACTTTCAAATTGGTATGCTCCAACTCCAAAGGTAAATGGCAAGCCTTGCCATACATAAGTCTATATGGAGTAGTACGTATGGGTGTCTTGAAGGCTGTCCTATACGCCCAAAGTGTATCATCTAACTTCAAAGCTCAATCTTTTCTTAAAGAGCTTACTACTTTCTCCAAAATCTTGTTCAACTCTCTGCTCACCACCTCCACTTGGCCACTAGTTTGGGGGTGGTAAAGGGTTGCCACTCGATGATGCACATTATATCTTTTCAATAGAGCTTCAAAGGGTTTGTTGCAAAAATGACTCCCTCCATCACTGATTATCACTCTAAGCACTCCAAATCTAGTTAAAATCTTCTTGATAAATCTTTGCACCACCTTGCAATAATTAGTTGGAGTAGCTATGACTTCAACCTACTTCGAAGCATAATCAAATCTACCATTATGTATGTGTTACCTAAGAGGAAGAGAATGGTCCCATAAAATCCAAGCCCCACACATCAAATATTTCCACTTCCATGATGTTCGAAAGTGGCATCTCATCCCGCTTTGATATATTGTCCACTCTCTGGCATCTATCACACTTTAGCACAAAGTTTCAGGAATCTTTGAACAAACTTGGCCAATAGAACCCACATTCTAAGATACGAGCTACCGTCTTGTTCACTCCATAGTGTCCTGCATACACTGAACTATAACATTGAGTCAAAATGTCAGGTTTTTCATCTTTAGGGACACATCTGCGAATCACATTATCAGCACAAATTTTATATAACACAGGTTCATCCCAAATATAGCAAGAACACTAGAATAATAAATGCTTCCTTTGTTGATATGAGAGATCAGAAGGAAGAATACCACCTAAGTGGTAGCTTGCAATATCTGTAAACCAAGGATGAAAAGGATTTTCTACCATCATTTAAGCCTCATAAGGAAAGCTCTCCTTGATTTCCTCTTCTTCTTCCTGGTGCCCCCTTCAAATTGTGATAGGTGATTCGCAACAACAATTTCTGCTCCCTTCTTATTTTTAATCTCAATGTTGAATTCTTGGAGTAGAAACACCCATTGGATGAGCCTAGCCTTGGCATCCTTCTTGGTAAACAGATATCGTAATGCCGCATAATTTGTAAAGAAAAGAAGATGTGAGCCTAAAAGATAAAAATGAAATTTCTCACATGAAAATACCACATCAAGTAACTTCTTTTCCGTAGTTGTGTAATTTAGTTGTGCTCCCATCAAGGTCTTGCTTGCATAGTATATAGTATGCAACCTCTTTTCCTTTCACTAGCTAAAGACACAGCCAATGGCAAGATCACTTGCACCACAAATAATATCGAAGGGAAGAGACTAATTCGGCAACGTCAGAATGGGTGCTATTGTAAATGCCTTCTTCAACCTATTAAAAGCATCAAAACAATTATCATCAAACACAAAAGGCACATATTTAACTAATAACTGAGTCAAGGGTCTAGCGATAAGAGTGAAATCCTTGATGAACCATCTGTATACATGAACAAGAAAAGCTTGGATACTCCAATCCCCTTGCATGAGATCTTATGGCCCAATACAATTCCCTCCTAGACTATGAAATGACACTTCTCCCAGTTCAAGATTAGATGCGACTCCTTACATCTTTGAAGCACTCTATCTAAATTAAACAAGAATGATCAAAAGAATCTCCAAAGATAGATAAGTCATCTATAAATACCTCCATGAAGTTCTCATTCATGTCTAAAAAAATGGCCATCATGCACCTTTGGAATGTGGCAGGTGCATTGCATAAACCAAAAGGCATCCTCCTATAAGCGAAAGTTCCATAAGGACAAGTGAAAGTGGTCTTCTCTTGATCCTGTGGGTATATAAACACCTTATTGTACCCCGAGTATCCATCAAGAAACTAGTAAAATACATGGCCAGCCACCCTCTCAATCATTTGGTTCACAAAAGGTAAAGGGAAATGATATTTCTTGGTGGCCAAGTTGAGCTTTCGGTAATCAATGCACACTCTCCAACCTGTGATGGTCCTAGTAGAAATCTTTTCATCTTTTTCATTCTCCATCATTGTTATGCCTCCCTTCTTAGGCACACGCTGTACCGGACTCACCCACTCACTATTTGAAATGGGTAAATGATCCCGGCATCGAAAAACTTCACTACCTCCTTTTTCACATCCTCTTGCATGTTTGGATTTAACCTTCTTTTTCTCTCCCTCACTGTTTTACATCCTTCTTTTAGGTTAATCCTATGCATCACCACATTGGGGCTAATCCATTAGAAATTTTCCACCCCATGGCTCTCATCCTCTTTTTAATGGTTTCCACCACTTTCACTTCTTGCTCACAACACAATTGGTTGGAGATAATGATGGGTAGGGTATGGTTCTTACTTAAAAAGGAGTTTCTCAAGTGGGAAGGTAAGAGTTTAAGCTCTAAAGTGGGGGGCTTAACAATGGAAGGTGGTGTGGGTGTAGCTGTTCTCTCTAACTTCTCCTTCTTAACTCCCTCAAATAATTCCTCTTCTCTCACACTCTCATCCCTGTGTACTTCAATAACTTCATCAACTTCCTTTTCAACTTCCTTCACACACTCACCCACAACATCAATCTTCATACATACAATACCATCCATTGACTTCTTCAACGATTTAGACATGTTAAATTCAACCTGCTCATCACCAATTCTCAAAACATGTTTTCCTTCATGCACATCAACTAAAGCCCTACTAGGATTCATAAAGGGCCTACCCAAAATCAATGGACAATTTCTATCAGCTTTAAAATCCAACACAACAAAATCAATAGGAATGATAAATTTATCCACTTTTTACTAACATATCTTCTACAACTCCAAATGGCCTCCTGATGGATTGATTCACAAGCTGAATGGGCATGGATGTTGGCTTGACCTCTCCTAATCCTAATTTCCTAAAAATAGACAAAGGCATCAATTTAATACTTGCACCTAAATCACATAAGCATTTAGAAAATTCAAAGTCACTAACAACATATAGAATAGTAAAACTCCCTGGATCTTGTAGTTTTGAAGGCATTATGCTTGAGATGATCGAACTACAATTCTTGGTCAAAGTTACTGTTTGATTTTCCTCCCAAGTGAATTTATGTGTGAGTATATCCTTAAGAAACTTCGCATACTTAGGCATGCAATCCAAGGTTTTAATAAGTTAATCTGAAGCTTCTTTCGTTTCTCCTGAAACTTAGAAAACTGAGTGTCTACCTGATGTTGTCTCACCCTTTGTGGATACGGAAGTTTAGGCTTGTAGGGTGGTGGTGGTACATATGGCCTCTCTTCTACTTTCTCTTCTTCTATCTCCTTGCCTTTATCCTTTGTTTGACTCTCCTTTTGCACACTTGTCTCCTCCTGTCTCTGAAGTGTGATGGCCTTGAGTTGTTCCTTTATGTTGGCTTCAGTTTGCTTGGTAGGCTACCTACATTTTTAGAAGACGAAGTAGTAGCAAGTTGACCTACTTGAACCTCTAAGTTATGGATGAAGGAAGCATGGTTCTTTAAGATTTGGTCAAATTTGGTCTCCTGGCTTGCAAACATTTGTTTTTGATTCTTTTCCTGCCTTTTTTGACTTTCCTCTTAGCTTGAGAATTTGGAATCCAATACGTCCATTAACTTGTCCATTTTTCTCTCCAAAAACCCGAGGCAGTCTTGTTGAAATCTAGGCGGTCCTTATGGTTTTGCTTGGCCACCTGCATTATTAGTAAGAAAATTTTGGGTTATTTTTCCACCCTGGATTATAAGTATTAAAGTATGGATTGTTACCTTGATGTGGTTGGCCCACGTAATTTACTTGTTCTATGTTACTAGCTCCTAACAAGAAGCATTATGTTGTGCAGTAGTTGTCCTGCCCATATAACTCACAGTGAACCTGCATGGCTTTGGCTGTGGATGAAGAAGCTCTTTGCATATTGTTCAATTGCTTGGTGAGGGCAATAATATGAGCTTGAAAGGTTGTGACAGAATCAATTGGAATCAAGGCTTTTTGTTCCTTTTTCCCTTTCTTACTCCTTTCATTCGACCACATGTAACTATACTTGCCAACTCTTCCAAAAACTCATAAGCCGCCTTAATGGTTTTCCTCATCAATGACCCTTTAGTAGCTGCATCTATTGTCCTTCTTGTAGTTTGATTCCCACCATTATAAAATGCTTATAGTAAGAACTCCCTTGGAAGGTTGTGGTGTGGACAGCTTCTTTGCATCTCTTTGAACCTCTCCCAAGCTTCATATAATGAATCCCCATCATGTTGTTGAAAATTTGTAATTTCCTTGATGATCCGCATAGTCTTTGTCAATGGGAAGTACTTGGCAAGGAAGGCTTGGGCTACTTGCTCCTATGTAGTAATCTGAGATGCATTAAGTGAGTTGTACCATACCTTGGCTCGATCACTCAAAGTGAATGAAAATAATCTAAGCCTCATAGCATCATCAGACATCCCTTGGAGTCTAAAAGTGTCACATATCTTTGAAAAATTTGCTAGGTGGGCATTGGGATCTTCAGTTGATAACCTATAGAATTGGACATTATTTTGGAGTATGTTCAATAGTGTCGGCTTGATTTCAAAATTATTTGTTGTGACTGCAAGCCTTGCAAATCCTTGTGGACTAAATCTGAGCCTCATAAAATCCATCGATGTTCTCTCGGCCCTTCCTTATTCTCCTTCTTTAGTCATATTTGTTTGAAGATTTTCTTGGTGCTTTGCTCTCCTTAGCCTCCTCTCTTATCTTGTAATATCAGAAAATTCTTCTTTAACAACTTCGTCGGACCTTCTAGAGCTCCTTATGCTTATGCACCTACAAATACACAAGGAAAAGTATCAAACACTCTCAAATCAAAGTTACCCAAACCAAACAATATACTAAACAAACAATTCCCGGCAATGACGCCAAAAACTTGTTGATTGCAAAACCAATTCATTAGTTTTACACTCAAAACCGCAAGTATACGGGGTGCAACTTATAATAAAGAATAGATATAGATCCCTCAGAGATTGTGTTTAGATGTTACTTAATTCAAGCTACTTTGTTTGAGACCCAATTTTAATAAATAAAAAATAAAAAATTAAACTAAATCAAACAACTAACAATGAACAAATGACAAAGCAAAATTGGAGAAACTTGGAATTAAAGATTTAACAATTAGAGATCACTTTTTTCCCTATCTTATCTCCCTCTTACCTTGTTAATTGAATTGTGCCTCACCTAAGATGTCATAATGTATTAACTACCCTCTCTCAAGGTGTAATTAATTTTACCTAGCCAAATTAAATGGAAATGATTAGGCAATCTCTCAATCTACAAAATCAGTCCACCAATTCAACTAATTATGAAGTTATTCTATAGGTAAGTCTATAGAGTGCCAATTCTCATTGTACAACCCTACATAATTTGCCCAACTCAATATCTCAACATATTGAAGGTATAAGCTTAACATTCATCAAAAGCATCATTAATTCAAATCAACAAAGTAAGAGTTCAATAAGTAGTTCAAAAGTAATCTCTAAAAATAACTCATCCACTCATAATGTCATTAACATCCCCAACAACCAGAAAATCCATAATAAAGATGCTAGAAGAGAAAAATGAAATAAGAACTAGATGAAGCAAGCTCCTCCTCTTCTTTGCCCAAATCTGGAAAATCTGGAGTTGTTGTGCTCTTTGCCCAATTTGGAATGAAAATCTTGATTCTCTACGTCTCTCTAGGCTCTAAATATGTTTTTTTAGCTCAAGGAGGCAAGTTCTCTTGATCCCCCTCACCTTTAGGGATTTTTGCCCTTTTATAATGACAAGAACCTAAAAATAAATGAAACCCGTATGTCTCTTCGGGTTAGGGATCCCACTATCATGGTAATTAGCATCAATCCCACGATTGTGGGTTCTTGTCTTACAACTCCTCCACTTCTCTTCTCCTCTCTTGGTCCCTAGCTCAATGACAAAGGTAGCCACCCTCCATTCCTACATCAAAATGATCAATTCTTACCCTAAATCAACATCGAACATAAAAGAACAACCATGAAGATCAAAATAAACAAAATATACAAAATAAGTCCTAAAACACAACAATAATAACCTATTATGCAAGAAACACATGCCAAATACTTAGAAAAACACATATTAATGCACAACTATCACAAGCCAACATCGATGTTAATTCAGTTGGATGATAAATCTATTAAAAGACTGTTTGGAATAGTAGAAGACGTTATGATGCAAGTGGACAAGTTCATTATTCCAGCAGATTTTGTGGTTTTTGATTTTGAACAAGATAAGAATTGTTGACTGATCCTTATTCGACCGTTTATAAATATAGGGAAAGCTATAATTGATGTTCACTAAGGGAAATTAACACTTTTAATAGGCAAAAATCAGATTGAATTCAATATGAATAAGGTTTTAAAGAACCGAACCAAGCAAAGCATGCATAAGGTTGAAATTATGGACCAAAAGTTACAAGAATAGGTTAAGAGCTACATCGCTAAAGTACAGTCAGTGGTAACAGAGACAAATAATGGATATGAGAAACTTGATTCTAAAAGAGATGATGAGATGGAGGGGTTGGATATTTAAACACATCAAAATAAATTAGTCCGAATTGAAGCACCCATACCACTATCCACAAAAACCCACCCACATTAGAGCTTAAATCTTTACCTGCACATCTCAGATAGGGTCAAATGTTACCGAATAATCAACTCAAATCAATTGGATGAGAAACAAGAAAGTAAGGTGGTAGCAATTGTGATAAAGCAAATGAAAGCCATCGGATGACAGATTTCTGATATTCAAGGTACAAGCCCAAATGTTTGCATGCACCGAATAGACCTCGAGGAAGGATGCAGAATGGTGAGGGAGCATCAACAAAGGTTAAGCCTTAAAATGAAGGAGGTGGTCAAGAAAGAAATAATCAAACTCTTAGATGCAAGGATAATTTATCCCACTCTGATAGTGAATGGGTTTGTCCAGTACAATGTGTACCTAAAAACGTAGAACGATGGTAATAGAAAGTGAGAGTGAAGAAGTAATTTCAACAAGAACGGTCACATGATGGAGAGTGTACATAGGCTATCGCAAACTCAACTCAGTGACAGATCATTTTTGCAATAGCTCATTTTCTATACTAAGGGTTAGAGCCTTAGATTATTGCATATGAGTCATATCATTTTACCATTCATGAAATGCATTTGATTCATATGCATATCATTAGCATACACACATGAATCATAATTTCGTACACATTGTAAAGATAGTATATACACTCAATTGACATATTTTGGGGTATAAAAGTTTAAAATGATCATGATATGAATTGTGTATTGTTATGTCTTGAATTTTAGTTTAAATGATTACATGTAGTAAATTTGGAATTAATTGTTACCATTAAAAAATTGATGAATTAAAATGTATATTTAAACTTGGAAAAATGCCAAATGGTAGGACAAATTGACACATGGAAAATTAAGATGACTAAGCCTATGAAATAAGTGACAAATGGCATAGATACATGAGTGCCATTTGGCATGGCTAATTAATTGAAAAATGGAAGCAATGATTGAGTGACAAATGGACTAGTAACTAGGTGACATTTGTTAGCTTATGGAGGGAATAAGTGGCTTACATGCTTAGGGACATATTTCAATGTAACATGGTGACATTTAGCATATAAGGAGTTACGCTTTTGCAGGAGTAGTTTCAGCTTTGTTCATTCTTCTTCTCTTTTCATCACTCACCACCAAAACTTGCTTCTATCTCCCATTCTTGTGTTTTGCTTGAGCTATGATAAATTACCACACCAAATACATCCTTATACCATTCACAAGATAACTAAAGAACCAGATTATTGTTGTCTTTTATCCTAGCTAAATACCATCCAATTTCCACCTTAAATTTGGGATGATTTTGCATGCAAGGAGGGCTAGGTAGACTTAATGAATTGAGTTGGAATTGAAAGCTAAATAAGTAAATAAAGTGTTATTCTTTATGGCATGTTATAATAGAAAGATTATGATGATTGAATTGGGATATATTGTATATGAAGTTGATGTTGAAGATATGCTGGAAAATGGAGAATGAATGGGTAATTTTTGTTCTTTTTTTGCATGTACAAAAATAGTAATTTATGGGATGTTGTATCGATGATTTAAGTTCGTATTTGAAGTATAATTGATGAGGAATTCATGATAAAGATAGGTGTTGTTAAGGTGTTTTCAAATATGGAAAATTAGAGTTGTAGGTGTGTTTGTAAAAAAATGACTATTAATGACATAAGTGAGCAGAATTTTGTAAGCCTTAGTGTAACCAATATGGAAGTTAGATTAACCTGAAATGAAGTAACCTTAAAGGAAATGAAATATTGAAAATTTCAGGTGTTAGTGATGTCTCTAAGCTTGTAATATTTGTGAAGTATTGAAGGTAGTAAAGTTACACACATTAGTGATGTTGATGACAAATTATGGAATTTTAATTTAAGCCTTGTGTACATGTTGAACCAGCTGAGAAATTTCACTCTAAATTGGTATATTTGGACTTGATTAAGTCTAGGAATGAGCCTATATTGTTTCTTGACTTATTGGTTAAGAGCTTGATAAGTTTATGTAGTTAATGGATGTCATTATCTAAATAATGGATTGTTTTGATATGGTTAAGTTCAAATCTAGAAATTATGATTTGTTAAAGGAATAAATGAGTTCTTTTAATGCAAACATGATCTTAAGGACATGAGTAATGTGTATAAGGTATGGATGAATAAGCATTGAAGAGCATGGGGTAGCATGGGGTAGCATGGGGTATTTATGAATGAGAATTAGGTAAATGTATGAATATACATTGCTAGAAGAAGTTTGGTGAATGTATAGGTCTAGGTTGCTGAAATTCCAGATTTAAAGTAACAATTGTGTGTGTGTTACAAGAGGCTTTTGATCATGAAAATGTTAAAGGATAAGTGTAAAGTATGGTTGATGAATTTGGAGAAAATCAAACTAACTTAAAAGTACAAACCTGATTGCAAAATGGTAGTATACAAAATATGATGTTTGAATGATCAAGATTATGAATAGTTACATACTCAGAAAGGTCAATTGAGCATGCATTAAACATGACACATATATATGTATATGATTGAATATTTATATGATTGATCAACTTAGTAATGTGTTAACTATATGTGTGTATTACATGACTAGAGAAGCACAAATTGATCATCAACATCCACCAAACATTGCCGGGTCATCAAGGTAATAGCTTATCTGGAGCATACTGTGAGTTAACTAGATGTTTTCTCACTATGACTATTTTCTCACAATGACTAAATTGTTTTTGATTAACTTTTAGATATTGAACTATTATTGATATGATTGTGATAATTTCAAACATTGATGGTTCGAGGAGTTTGATATTCGAGATTGTATTGGAAGTGCTTTCTAACTGTATGTGAATATGGAAAATGTGTACTCAACTGAATGTTGAATGCATGATTGTGCACATTGAACGGAAGTTATTGATAGCATATTATGTGAATTGATGCATTCCATCATATTGTTATGCATGATCAGATAAAAGAGTTGTGACCAGAGTGAACATTGTGAAAAAGAGCTTAAAGCTAAAAAATGTGCACAAAGTGCTACAGGCTCAGTTATTAATGAGCTCGATATCCACAATAGGTATAGGACAAAATATGAAATGAGCTTAGTATCCACAATGGATACGGGACAACAAATAGGTACTCGGTCATAATAAAGTAAAAATGAAAATGGAGTCACATGTGCATTTGCATATATATATCTTTACATGTATCATGTGAATGATTGCAAAGAATTACTGAATTGTGTTGATATAGTGATAGGCAATGTTTGTGTACATGATGATATGAATGATTAAGATAAATGGTTGGATTATTCTGAAATGATTATATGAAATGTTTGTAGTTCATGATGTATTGTTGAGATATGATGTATATTGTGATATGGTATTCAATATTGAATGATGCGATACATCTGCTGAATTGGGAAATACATTTGTGAATTAGGTTTATACTTGTGATATTTATGTTCTGACTTGAGTGAGCACATCGATGATGGTTCACTTACTGAGTTCGCAAACTCATCAAAATTGCAACGTTGATTTTTAGTTACAAGGAAGAAATAACTTCTAAGGTGATATAATAGAAATCTAGTACTGTCAATTTCGGAAACAAGAATGGTTCAAAGGTCTAGTTAGCTGATACCTGCGAAGTGTAGATGGAAAAGTTTTGTTTACCTTCTCCTTACATGTTGAACTTTTTGTATAGAACTTTAAACTCCTAAATGTTAAGTTATGTATAAACATGGATTATGAAATGTAATGACAATGTAAGTAAGTTTCATTTTGTGAATGAAATGAGGATTTTTGATCTTTGGAAATACTTATGTTATGTATGATGCTATAATAAGTTGATGTGATTGCTCTAAGATGACATTTTCATAGGGTATGTTATTGAATGTCCTCTGGATATTAGAGCATATGCTCTATGGTAGTGGTGTGTTACAACTTTCCTCTCCTGTTCATAGATCAAATGATAGAAATGGTGGCTGGCCATTCATTTTATTGCTTCTCAGATGGATATTTAGGATACAATCAAATTTTCATATACCCTGATGATTAAGAAAAGACCACATTCATCTGCCCTTATGGTACTTTCATATAGACGGATGCCTTTCAGACTATACAATGCCCTGGCTACATTTCAAAGATGTATGATGTCAATCTTCATTGATATGATCGAAGATATAATGGAGGTGTTCATGGATGATTTTTTAGTTTTTTGAGACTCTTTCGAAATGTGTTTAACTAATCTAGACAAAGTTCTTCAAAGATGTGAAGAACTACACTTAGTGTTGAATTGGGTGAAATGTCATTTTGTGGTGTAAGAAGGGATAGTTCTAGCGCATAAAATCTCATACCAAGGATTTGAAGTCAACAGAACAAAAGTAGAAGTTATAGAGAAACTTTCACTGCCAAGTAATGTAAAAGGTGTGCGAGGATTCTTAAGTCATGCAAGATTTTACTGTTTATTTATCAAAGACTTCTCATAAATTACAAGACCTTTGACGAACTTGTTAGTCAAGGACGTGCCTTTTTTATTTGGTGACAAGTGTATGTCTGCCTTCAACAAAATTAGGGAGGCATTAATATCAACACCAATTCTATTACCACTGGGTTGGACACTTCCATTTGAGGTTATGTGTGATGCAAGTGACCAAGCTATAGGTTGTGTGCCAAAGGAAAGATAAAAGGCTGTATGCGATCTACTATACAAGCAAGACCCTTATAGGACCTCAACTTAATTACACCACCAGAGAGAAGGAATTACTTGCAATGTATAAATTTTGACAATAACTTTAGGAGCAAAGGTAATCATATTTACTGATCATGCGACGTTAAAATACCTTTTCAATAAAAAGGATGCAAAACCAAGGCTCATTCGATGGGTATTACTTTTACAAGAATTTGATATAGAAGTGAGAGATAAGAAGGGAGAAGAAAATGTAGTTGCAGACCACTTATCAAGATTGGAAGGAGGGGAATGCAAGCTAAGCAAAGATATTAATGAAAATTTCCCCGTTGAAACCCTAATACTACTCGAGAGTTTGGTTACACCATGGTTCGTTGATATTGTGAGTTATGTTACCAGTGGTAAACTTCCTTCTAATCTATCTTACCAATAAAGGAAAAGATTCCTACATGATTATAACCAATATCTATGGGATGAGCCAATTTTATACAGAGCATGCGCTGATGGGTTAATGTGACGATGTGTTCAGGAGGAAGAAATGTTGGACATCTTGAAGCAATGTCATGAAGGTCAATATGTTGGACATTATGGAGCTAACAAAATGGTAGGTTGGATACTCGAGAGTGGATTTTATTAGCCACAATTGTTTAAATATGCTTAAACTTTCGTGGCATAATGTTATTGATGCTAGAGAACAGGTAACATCTCCAAAAGAGATGAGATGCCTTTATCCAACATTTTAGAAGTGGAAGTCTTCGATGTATGGGGCATCAACTTTATGGGTCCTTTCCCATCTTCAATGGGAAACACGTACATTCTAGTAGGGGCAGATTATGTTTCGCATTAGGCTGAAGCAGTGGCATCTTCAACCAATGATGGAAAGGCAGGGCAAAAGTTCATTAAATGGTTATTCAATCAGTTTGGAGTGCCATGTAAGATAATAAGTGATGGAGGTACACATTTCTGCAACAAATCTTTTGATGCCTCTTAAAAAGATATGGAGTGCACCACTGTGTTGCTACACCTTACCATTCACAAACTAGTGGCCAAATGGAAGTTGTCAACCGAGAACTGAAACAAATTTTGGAAAAGACAGTGAACAACTCTAGGAAGGGTTGGGAAATAAAGCTAGACGATGTCTTATGGGCTTATAGGACTACTTTTAAAAAACCTATTGGAATGACTCCTTATAGGATTGTATATGAAAAAGCTGGTCATTTACTAGTCGAACTAGAACATCGAGCATACTGGGTGATAAAAGCGTTAAATTTTGATTGGAAGCAAGTAGGACAAAAGGGACTTTTACAACTGGAAGAACTTGAGGAGTTTCGTTATAATGCCTATGAAAACACAAAACTCTACAAGGAAAAGGTAAAGAAATGGAACGATTCTCATCTTAAACAAAGGGAATTTAAAGTAGGGGATGCAGTTTTACTATATAATTCAAGGTTGAAGTTGTTTCCAGGAAATTTAAAATCTCGATGGAGTGGACCTTTTATGGTTATTCAAGTCTTCGATCATAGGGCCCTCAAACTAGAAAATGATAACAAGGAAACTTTCAAGGTTAACCGACATCATTGCAAACTATATCTTGGAGGAGCAATTCCCAAGGACAACGAAGTGATTTCCTTCTGTTCGAACAATTAAGACACCTCTATAGATGTAAGGTTAAGCTAATGACCATAAATTAGCATGTTTAGTAGTTCGATGAATTGTTAGGTTCAGTTGGCGTTGTTTTAAACTTTAAATAAAACTTTGGTAATTTGAATTGATCTGGGATCAGTACTTCTCTCAGTTTCTTTAAGCAATTCCAAGATAAGACAACAGGCTCAAGGCGTCCAATTGCCACCTCTAACACCACCCCCGCCTCCATCACCATGAGGCTTTGTTCTAACCCTTTTCTTTTTAACTTTAGTCTTTGTTTACATTTTTTTATTTTATTTACGTTTGTTCTTTCAATATGTGTTTGTTTGCCTCCTTTTTACATTGAAGACAATGTGTTGTTCAAGTGTGGGAAGCTGTGTTTTGTTTTGAATATGAATTTTGCATATTGTATGATAGTTTTTTAGGTTACATTTTGTGAATTGTGTGAATGTGTCAATGGCTTAGATGGATTGAAATTGATTTAATTTTAAACATAGTCTATTAGATTGTGAAAAGTCATTAGCTCTCAAAATTAGTGAATTGGGTTCTTTGGCTAAATATGCAAGTTAATCAAAATTTGGTGTGAGTTGTCACCCTCTAAATTGTCATATTCATTCATAATTTTAGGCCTTTCGAGTAAAGTAGCTATGCTAGGATTTTTTTTTCATGAAAACGAGTAGCTTAAGCAATAAAGTAGGCAATAAATAAATAAAAAATGTTGGTTAATTTTAAATAAATAACTATTTCGCTGACCTTTGGGTTATGAATAAAGCTAGTAGCCAGTTGAGAACGTGAGTCATATCATTTAAAATTAATGAGGTACATTTCATTCATATGCATAACATGAGGATATATACACACATGAATGTTGATTTAGAAAACATTGCAAATATTGTATGTGCACTGAATTGACATATTCCAGAGGTATGAAAGGTTTAAAATGGTTATGACATGATTGTGTATTGTTTATAGCTTGAATTTTGGTTTGATGGATTATAATTAGTAATTTGGAGCTAATTGTTACAATTGGAAAATTGATGAATTAAAATGTACATTTAGTCTAGGAAAAATGTCAAGTAGCAAGACAAGTTGACACATGGAAAATTAGGATAACTAAGCCTATAAAATGAGTGACATTTGGCATAGAAAATTAAGTGACAAATGGCAGTAGTGATTGAGTGACAAATGGCCTAAGATTTTGATGACATTTGGTAGCTTATATATAGGACGAGTGGATTGCATGCAAAGGTGACAAATGTCATTGTAAAATAATGACACCTTAACATCTAATGAATTAAACTAATGCAGAAATTGTTTCTGCTGTCTTCTTTCTTCTTTTTCCCTCTCACCACCAAAACACACACATACCCTCATAGCTCTGAAATTTGCTTCAATTCTGACCATTACCACCTCAAAACTTGGTCAAATTCTTCATAGAGATAGATAGATTCTACTGTTGTCTTTTTATTATTGTCAAAATCATTCTACTCCCATCTTGTTTTTGGAATTGTGTTTGCATACATGGAAGGCTAGGTTGGCTTGATAATTGAGGAGGTATTTGAGCTGATCAAGAAGGTAAAATACTGATCTCTTTTGATATAAAATAATAGAACTTGATGATGATTGAATTGGGGATTGATTGATTGAAGTATTGGTCTTAAATGTGTGCTGGGAAAATGATGCATGAATGGTAGTTTCTATTCTGTTTAACAAGCATGAAAAACAATAGTTTATGAGCTATTAAATGAATGATTTTGAGCTAGAAATTGAGATGAAATTGATGAGAAATTGAGGTATAATTAATGTTGGATACCATTTCCGGAGCCCAACATCGGCCATGGGATAGTGAAGCTTGAGCGTGGAGGTAGGCTTAGAATTTGGAAATTTAAAAGAAAAATCCTTTGGAAGCAAAAGCGGGCTTCGCCGCGACGAACTGTGGTTTTGCCGCGGCAAATATATTGGAAAATCCCCTGGAACCTTCGGGAATTTTTTGCCGCGGTGAGTGATTGGATGTTGCAGCTGCAAGCCTGAAATTTTTATCTTCACCACGACGACCATTTGATCTCGCCACGACGAACTCACCACGCCAACAAAAATAAAGAACTTCGAGTTAATTACGCCGCGGCGAAAACTTGGCTTCGACACAGTGAAAACCCCTATAGCAGAACCCATAACCTAAAATGTCCTATATTACAACATGTCAAATGAAAAACCTTCAACCAAGTTCTTAAAAACTTAATCTCATTTCCATAATTGGAATGCTTTGCGAAACTAAGAAAAACCATAGACAAATTCAAACACATATTTCATTTATAACAAAGGACATAAGTTTTATAAAGCTTTAACGGCATTTCAAGCCATAATACATCAGTTAAGTTCGAAAACTAATAATACAAAATACATTTGAACTAGCAAAACTTGAAATGCGGCTAAAGCCTTGAATTCACAAAAATCTAACTTAAAAATACAAAAGTATGCCAATTCGGAGTGATCCCATAACTCTTAACTTACTCGATCTCTTGCTCATCACATGAATAGGGGGAGGAGAATGGGGGTGAGCTTAAAGCTTGTGGATAACATATTTATAATCGAGAAACAAGTAAAAACCATTTAAAAAACTCATTGCCATTATACATTTTGGAAACCATAATAATTTCGCATGAAAAATCACCAAACACTTATTTCTCAAAATTCTCACTTTATCAAACAGTTCATGAGCAATTATAAATCATGTATGCATCAAACTTGCTAACATTTCAAAAGCACATAAGCATATCAGAATGGCTTGGGTAAATCCATGAACATGACGAACTACACATTTCTACTTAATGATCCTGTGTAGTCGTAAAACTTGACGTACTATGGCAATTCCATATGGTGGTTTTACGTAGACGTAAACATGAGGGAGTCTATGAAGGAGCTCCGTGCCACTTGCGGGTAGGCGAGAGAAGCCTTTTCTTGGTCAACGTGCATGTGACATTCTTGAATGGATTATACCAAACCCACATAACATGTAATTCATGAATCGAAAATAGTTTGACCAAATGGCACCTTGTTGGAAACTTGTTTTCCATGTACATGGGATATTTCAAAAAAAAACATTTCCGAAAACCTGATTTCATAAACTTGCATCTTTTAAAAAAGAATCATTTTTAAAATCTTTTCATAAATCATCAACACAATTCATGTAGCAAACATGTAACAATTTCACAATCCAACCAAGAGCAAATAAATGCAACATCTATGATGCAATTGAAACCATTAAGCTTCCTTGATTCAAAGAAAACAATGAGTGGCTTATTTACTCTATTATAAAAATGTACCCACCTTGAATTCCTTGATTATAAACTTGCTTAGGGATGTCTTTACTCTTGATCCTCTTGCCTATCTTGCCTCATTTGATTTCCTTAGACAATAACCAAATTCCATTCAATTTGGTTTAGAAATAGGAAAGTCATACCTCAACAATTTAAACTATTTCTCATGCTGAAACAAAATCCTATGTTCAACTTCCATCCCAAAATTGAAATGCTTAGAGACTGAATTTAGACTTAATTCTTTAATACAATTTGTATCCTATGTCTCTACTTTACAAAAAATGAAAAATAATTCCATTTGGATAACTACACCAAAAGTTATGCCCAAAATACCAAAGCATGTTCGTGTAGGAAAAATTGAGTTCGTCGCGGCTAAACCCAGAAGTTTGCCGCGGCGAACTTGTCCAGAAACATGCTACGAAGACATGTTTTACGGCTTTTTCCAGTTTTTAACTTCCCACCACTTACATAAACCCATCTTAACCCTAAATCATCTCTTCTACTTTATTTTCAACTTCATTCCAACTCAAAATCATTCACAACAAATTCATAATCTACTTTTGATCATTAACCAAACACTAAAACATTCACATAAACCATTTATCAGCAACTTCCCACACATATTCACTTTATTTTCACTTTTAACTATCACTAAATATGCTTCATCTAACAATCAAGAAGGGTTAATGCTCATACTTGTTTTAGCCTCAAAATCTTTAAGCTCTTCAAGAATCACCAAAACCCTAGCTTGTTTTTCTTCTTTTCTCCACTTTTTTTTTCTCTTCTTTCACTCACGATTTTGGCTTCCGTAAAATACAAGACTACAATTACTTCTTTCCCTTTTTTACCTTTAATGAGTGTGACATTTCCAATTTTCCCTTCCATTTATACCTAATGTCTATTTAAACTTAAGTGGTCTTCTAAAAATGCCCTTATATCACCTTACAACATTAATACTTTAATTCCATCAATCCATGAAATAAATCCTCTTAACATTGACATGCTAATTAAACTCCAAATAAAATGGTTTATCTAACAAGACCACATAATTTATTTAGATCACGCTTAATAAAATCAATAAAACAATTTGGGGCCCAACATTTCTCCCCCTCTTAAAAGAATTTCGTCCTTGAAATTATTACATGATTCATTGGCTCCCACATGGCTACTTTTGCAGAATGATTTCTCCACAGGACTTTGACTAACTGAACTGTCTTGTTCCTAAGGACCTTCTTCTTGGTCTGAACCTCAGTGGTCTGAATGATGTGGGATGGATCTGACCTGTACCTCCTCAACATGGAAGCATGAAAAACATCATGTATCTGAGACAATTCCTATGGCAATGCCAACCTATAGGCCAACGGTCTAATCCTCTCAAAAATTTCATAAGGGCCCACATATCTCAGGCTCAACTTGCCTTTCTTGCCAAACCTCACGACTCCTTTCCAAGGAGATGTTTTAAGGAAGACTTTCTCACTGACTTCATATTCCATTTCCTTTCGGTGTGCATCAATGTAGCTCTTCATTCTATCCTGAGCTGCCTTAAGACGTTGCTTAACTAAGTTGACCTTGTGCACTGTTATCTGAAGTAACTCTGGCCCTATTAGTTTCCTTTCTCCTTCCTCATCCTAGCATATCGGAGTTCTACATCTTCTTCTATGTAGTGCTTCATAAGGGGCCATCTGAATGCTCGAATGGTACAAATTATTATAAGCAAATTCGACCAATGGTAAATGTTTATCTCAAGCTCCTTTGAAGTCCATCACACATGCCCTGAGCATTCCCTCAAGGGTTTGATTGGTCCTCTCAGATTGATCATCTGTCTGGGGGTGAAAAGCAGTGCTAAAATTCAACTTGGCTCTCAAAGCTTCTTGCAAGCTTCCTCAGAATGTTGAAGTGAATCGAGGATCCCTGTTAGAAACTATGGAACTTGGAATTCTGTGTAATCTTACTATCTCATCAATATACTTCTTTGTCAGCACATGTAGGGGATCAGTCTATTTGATTGCCAAAAAATGGGCTGACTTTATCAACCAATCAACAATAACCTATATGGCATCATGCTTCCTACTGGTTTTGGGCAAAACCCATAGGAAAATCCATAGTTACTCTTTACCACTTCTACTCAGGAATGGACAATGGCCTTAACTTACCTGAAGGTGCCTGATGTTCAGCCTTGACTTGTTAACACACTAGACACTTACTTGCATATTCTACTACATCCCTTTTCATACCTTTCCAGCATAAATGTTCTTTTAAATCTCTGTACATCCTGGTGCTACCTGGGTGCATAGCATAAGGTGCATTGTGTGCCTCATCCAGCATCTCATCCTTCACCTCCTTGACATTCGGGATACAAAGCCTATTTCTAACATCCATAAGTCCATCATCCCTCACTACCACTTTAGACTTCTTGCCATTTTGAATTTCTTCTCGAAGCTTGCTCAATTCTGTATCCTGTGCTTGTAACTCCTTAACCTTCTCTCTGAGTATCGGTCTCACTCTGAAAGTAGCAACAATGCCATTTGGTTTCTCCTGTCTCAAGCTTATTCTAAGCTTAGCCATCTCTTCCAATAAAGGCATACAAACTGTCTGAACGTGGGCTATTGATGATTTCCTAATCAAGGGATCCGCCACTACATTTTCCTTTCCTGGATTGTACTCAATCAATAAATCATAGTCCTTGAGCAACTTAATCCACCTTCTCTGTCTCAAATCAGTTCTTTCTGACTATACAGATACTTGAGACTTTTGTGATCTGTAAAAATCTTCATCTGAACTCCATATAGATCATGTCTCCAAATCTTCAAGGCAAAAATTACTGCTACCAATTCTAAATCATGGGTCGGAAAATTGAACTCATATTGCTTCAGTTGCCGCGAAGCATAAGCTATCACCCTGTCTCCCTGCATCAACGCACAACCAAAACCCTTTCTCAAAGCATCACTGTACACTGTATAACCCTCATCTCCAGTAGGCAAAATCAAAACTGGAGCACTTGTTAATCTGTGCTTGAGCTCCTAAAAGCTTTTCTGACATTCCTCACTCCAGATAAATTTCTGATTCTTCCTCACTAGCTTGGTCATCGGTGCAGCTATCATAGAAAATCCTTCAACGAATCTCCCATAATATCCTGCCAGACTCAGAAAACTCCTCACTTCTATCACTATCTTTGGTGTATGCCAATTTACCATTGCTTTAACCTCCCTCGGATCAACGTGTACCCCATCTTTAGAAATCACATGTCCAAGGAATATCACCTTATAAAGCCAAAATTCACATTTGCTGAATTTAGCATAAAGCTCCTTCTCCCTCAGTATCTGCAATACTATTTTGAGATGTTCCTCATGTTCCTCTTCATTTTTGGAATACACCAGAACGTCATCGATAAACACTATGAAAAACTGATCCAGATACTCCTTGAACACCCTATTCATAAGATCCATAAATGCAGTTGGAGCATTGGTCAAACCAAAAGGCATAATTAGGAACTTGTAATGCCCATAACGAGTCATAAAGGCTGTCTTACTCACATCAGACTCCTTGATTCTGAGCTGATGATAGCCCAATCTGAGATCAATCTTGGAAAAGACCTTTGGTCCCTGCAGCTGGTCAAACAGATCATCAATCCGAGGCAGAGGATACTTATTCTTAACAATCACCCTGCTGAGTCTTCGATAATCGATACACATCTTCCATGTTCCATCCTTTTTCTTAACAAACAGAACCGGTGCTCCCTATGGTGACAAACTCAGCCTTATGTACCCCTTCTCTAGCAGCTCCTCCAATTGTTCCTTAAGCTCCCTCAACTTAGCTGGAGCCATTCTATATGGTGGTATAGAAATGGGTGCGGTTCTGGGAATCAAGTCGATGGCAAACTCAATTTCCCTCACTGGTGGCAAACCAGGTAAGTCCTCTAGGAATGCATCAGGAATTCCCTTACAATCGAAAAATCCTCTAACCTCCCTTCATTCACATCAGCATCCACAACATATGCCAAGAAGGCTTCGCACCCCTTTTTCATCATCTTGTCAGCTAACAAAGCAGAAATAATTCTTGGCGATGGTACTCTCTTGTCCCCCCTGAAAATCACCTTCTCTCCGTTGCCCAGATCAAATTCCACTTCCTTAAGGCCACAATCCAACTTCACCTGATACTTCTCTATGGCATCCATTCCAAGTATAACATCTAAGCCCTTTAGAGGTAGGAGGTCCACTACCAGTCTAGCACCATCAATGAAGAGTTCACAATCTCTATATATGTGACTGATTACCACATTTCTCCCTAGAGGTGTACTAACAAGCAAAGGACTATTCAAAGGCACTGAATTCACAGCATACAACATCATACTTGCAGAAACAAATGAATGCATGAAGCCAGAATCAATCAAAACATATACTTCAGAATTAAGTAACTGAGCTGTACCCGTGACAACTTCAGGTGCGGCTGCAGCTTCCTCCCTTGTCATGGCAAACACCCTTGCCTATGTTTGGCCCCTTAGCCTTCCTGGAGGAATAGCCTTCCTTACAGCTCCAGAATTCCCCACTTCAGTGACTGGTTTGGTTCCCACTGTTTCAGCTCTCCTTAGGGCTTGTAACTACGACCCCTCTTTCCTTGTTACTTGGGGATAGTCCCTAATCATATGTCCCTTCTCTCCACATTGAAAGCATGTTCCAAGTAACTTAAAGCATTCTCCTTGGTGAAGTTTCCCACAATACTCACATTAGGGTTTGTGTATCTACTCCTCCCCGTCCTTCTAGTGCCTCCCACATTTGAGGCTTGCCCTGAAACTGCCTTTGCTTGCTTGTTCTTGGCAAAACTGCCACTTCCCACTTCACTCTATGTGTGGTAACTTCGTGTACTCCTCTCAGGCATCGGAGCACTCATCCCCTTCTTAGAAGACTGCTCCCTGTTCTTCCTCTTCCTGTTCACTTCATTCCTTACATTCTCCAGTTTTTCAGCCTGGAGTGTAGCATCTACCAACTACTGGTAGTCACAGAAATTATGGATCAAGACTTTCTCCTTGATCCCTAAATGGAGCCCTCCCTCAAACTTACGGCACTTATCTTCCTCATTTACCACAATGTTAGCTGCATATCTAGAAAGCTGTGTGAACTTCAGATCATACTCACTCACACTCATGTCCCTCTGTGTTAGATTGAGAAATTCCCTGGCCTTCTCTTGAATATAGACCCTCGAGAAGTATTTCCTCCTGAAAGCTTCCAAAAAGTCTCTCCATGACAACACTGGAGGCATATCCTGACTGTAGGGCACTGATTCCCACTAATGAAGTGCGTCCCCCTATAGCAAGCTCACTGCATAATCTAACTTCTCCTCATCTGATCACTTCATTTGAATCAGAACCCTCTCGGTTCTCTTCAACCAGGCTTTAGCCTCTTTCATATTTTTAGTTCCATTAAAATCTACCGCTCCATACTTGTTAGACCCCGTTTCCGGAGTCTAACTCCTACTTGCTCTAATACCACAGCTGTCGGACCCCGTTTTCGAAGTCCAACTCATATGCAGAATATCTTAATACGTGAGTTATCTCCCAAGGAGAACACCTTGACCCTTAATGGAGTATCTTCACATAACTCCCCTTTTTGTTTCTAGGCTCAACTCAGCTCTTAGAATAGTCGATTACTACGATGGTAGTAGACTAGTCCATTTATCCCTTTCAACCTGAATACCTCAAAGATCAGCGTTGGTGAGTCCACACTTTACACATATATTTGCTTCGGGGCTATTAGTATAACTTCTCCTACAATCATCCAAACTAGGGTTTCTTGGAATAGATTGAAAAAGGACCTCAAAAGCTACAACTTTTATGAAGACCTCGAAGGCCAAATTTATCTTCTGAAGGGTCGAACATAGGGCAGAAGATAACCATGAACAGTAACCCAGACGATAGCGTGAACAGTAACACAGAGGATGCACTTCAACTCAAATAACTTCTTAACTCCTTCTTATAATCCTTGGCCCATAATCTATCCTCTGTGTTCTATCCTCTATGGTTGACTTTTATCTTCTGGGTTGACCCCTTATCATCTACGACTTATCGTATGAAGTCTGTGAACAGTAACACAGACGAAGTCTTATGTAAAACAGACGCTACTCTGTGAACAGTAGCACAGACGAAGTCTGTGAACAGTAACACAAACGAAGCCTTGTGTACCACAAACAATACTCTGTGAACAGTAGCACAGACGAAGTCTGTGAATAGTAACACAGACGAAGTCTTGTGTAACACAACGTTACTCTGTAAACAGTAGCATAGACGAAATTTGTGAACAGTAACACAGACGAAGCCTTATGTACCACAGACGCTACGCTGTGAACAGTAGCACAGACGAAGTCTGTGAACAGTAACACAGACAATCCTATCCTCTATGTTCTATCTTCTATGTGTAACTCTACCCATTCTTTCCTCTGTGTTCTGATGTCAGCATAGAGGATACTTATACTCTTCAATCCTCCTTGCCTCTGTGTTCTGACGTCAGCACAGAGGATACTTATACTTTTAAATTTTCCTAGCCTCTGTGTTGTGACGTCATCATAGACGATATTCATCCTCTGTATTTTTCCTTTGCATCTACCT
>JAOQMS010065847.1:3670-24304 GCA_027563885.1 Erythroxylum longipes
ATACATAAGTATATTATTATTTTAATTGATTAAATAAGAAGGAATTAAATTCTTTATTATAAATAATACCATATTAAAACCAAGACTGGGGAATATCAAAACACATAAAGAATATAAATAAAAATCTAGTGATCATTGTCCTTTTGAATTGATTTCTTTGGTACTTTAAAGTCTCATCATACATAAGTATATTATTATTTTAATTGATTAAATAAGAAGGAATTAAATTCTTTATTATAAATAATACCATATTAATTGTTATAACAATATTAAGGATAAACATTAAGAAGTGACTGAGTCAATTTTTCATTATAAAATTTAATTTTGATGTTGAAGTTGTTGGAATTAAGATTTTAGGTACAATGGTTAACCAATATAGCTTAGTGATTAAACAATGCATGTTAAAGTTGTCAAAAATATGTATCAAAACCTTTTAGCAACACTAGTTTACACATTGGTCGACCAATGTGCTACAATAGTTCACCACTATTCCATTAGGATGCACATTGGTTGAGTAGTGGTCGACTAATATTTTGTTAATTGTAATTGATTCATTTAATTAGAACTAAGGGTTACAATGTAAAATCATATCAATGGAAATGGCCTAGATAGTCAATTGAATAATGATGTTAATCACTAAATCATCTAAAAGAGTTTTAGTTATACAAGAGATGAAATTTTATCCCTTAAGACATTTTCTATTGCCAGTGATCTCATCGTATAGAGAAAATTTCTTTTAGCTTCTTCTATTGACTTTTGTAGCTCCTATTTAAATATCAAATTATGCCTAGTCCTCAATATTAGCTGAATGATTATTCTTATCCTAATAGTGAATACCTTTTGTCCCATTTGGATTTTAGTTTTAGTGCATTGGCTCAGTTGATGATTTATGGTTAGTTTGCTGATGGTGGAGAAATACTTAACATATCTAAGTGAGTTAACCATATCCCTTTAGATTAAGAGCATTTGAAGAATAACTGGTTAAGGTTTCTAGTGATAGTCTACATAACACACACATTCAGGTATCTAAATCAAACTTTATCTTGTCTCTAGAGTTAAGTTTTTGGAGCACTACTAGCCATAAGAGGAATGAGATTGATGATGGAATTAATGAATCCCAAATTAGTTTTTTCTAGGTAAGTATCTGACCAGAATCCTATAGAAGCCTCTTGCAAGAAGAGGTAGTGAATGACTTGGTGGAATCCTTTGACCATATTATTTGATCATTCCTATTTTTTTGGGGGTGCACTCATTTGCATGTTGCATATAACTTCAAGAAGCTACGGAAGAGCTAATGCCACTTTCCATTGACTATCATATGAGCTACTTTAGTTGAGTGGGGAATAATGGATTATAGTGGACTGAGATTGTGTAGTTTGTATAATGGGCTAATAGAGAGCCAACTGTCATACCAAAAACCTGTTCCCAAACCATTTCTAATGTTGTGTTTAACATGATCAAAACATGATCTTGCATTAAGCTTCTAGCTATTAAGATTCCCTATATTATGTAAGATATGTTGGTTTTCACTTTAAGGATAAGATTCCCTATATTATGTAAGATATGTTGGTCTTCACTTTGAGGATCATGATGCTTTCATTCCTTATATAAATTCATTGATCCACTTAACCCATTGGTTATCTTTAACTGTATATATGATTCAAAGTCTCTTAACATGTAAGGCTTTGGATCTTATTCTAGTTAAGGTTAGACACAATGTACTTCACTTAACATTAAGAACCTTAAAGCAGTTTGTTGACCCCTTCCATATGAAATCTCTTATCATCTTATTTATACTTTTTAGTAAACCTTTAGCTAGCACCATTTGAGATAACCGATATGTACTTGAGCTATTAAGCACTCTGATTGATAGTTGGATTCTTTCTCCATAACAGATCCATCTATTACTCCAAGCATTGATTCTTCTTTCTTTTAAATTGATAACAGGCTTGTTATCCTTGGAGGTAATTTTCATGGAGGATATAAGAACTCCTAGATATGTGAAGAAGAGCGACTCCAGCTTTAATCTTCCGATTCCAATAATCTAAGATAAAGTATTACAAGAAAGATACATTGAGCTTTTATCAAGGTTGTAATATAGTCTTGGGATCTCTTAGAAGGAGTTTGAGGAATTTTTTCATAAGGTCAATTGATTTTCTACCTGTTTCACATAACATTAATAAATTTACAAAATTTTGAGTTCCTTACAACTATAATGGAACTTAAAACATAGATTCTTTTTAATTTTATAATTGGTAATTATGTTGAGTATATCCATTATAATAGTGAAAAGAAATGGGGATAGGGGCTCCCTTTTACCTTATCCCCCTTCCTGGCTTAAACAAAATAGAAGGTTCACCATTAATTATCACTATATAAGAGACTGTTGTAAGGTATTAAGTGATCCAATCAATAAACCTTTAAGGATATCCAAATGTTTGAAGTACATCTAGTAGAACCAACTTACTATATTAAATGCCTCGGTGAAATCTATTTTCAATGCATAACTCTTGATGTGTTTATTACTAAAGTATCCCCTAAATAGTTCTTGAGCTATGCAAATGTTATCACCATTGTTCCTACATAATCTCCTTGACTTGGATTGAAGAAACATTATAGAGTTTCCTTAAGTCTTTTAGGTAATACCTTTGATATCACCTTATAGATGACATTGCAACGTAAAGTTGGACTATATTCCTTCAAGTTTTATAAATTAGAAAGTTCAAGAATCAAGTTTATGTATGTTTTTTTAGCTTAGGAGATATACAGTTGGTGTCAAAGAATTCCTAGAATGTTTAATGAGTTAGGAACTAGTGGTGTCCTAAGAGGATTGAAAGATTTTGCATTAAAATAGTCTGGCCCTGCGACTTTGTAAGGGTTGAGTAAGAATAGAGTGGATATGTTCTCTTCAAGTTTAACTCTCCTTGTTATTTCTTCAGTTTGTGAAATTAAGATTGTGCCCTTCAAGGTATCTTGAATTTCTTATGGAGTTAAATTAATATTGAAACTTCTTCCAAAAAAGTTTACATAGTAGCATTGAGCCATTGATTTCATTTCCTCCTGGTCAATAACTACTAAGCCATTTAGACCCTTAAGATACACAATTTTTTTTGCTCCTTTTGTCCCTGATTATATTGTGAAAAAACTTAACTTTCGTATCTCCTTCTTCAACCATTTTATTCTTGACTTTTGCCTAAGCTGTGAGTTATATTCCTTTAGCTTAGTGTAATAATTATGTAATTCCTTCTTTTTCTTTTCCCTCAAGGTTATGTTGGTTGGATCCCTACTTAGTTCTACTTGGAATTACATAAGGAGTCTAATGTTTTCCTTTTGCAAAATTGAAGAGGATCAGAGTTCTGTCTTAGCATTTGCTTAAAATGAGCTTTTTAGAAGTTTCAGAAAGTTAATAAATCAATATGCCTGGGTGCCTTTTTGTATGATTTTGATACTATTGGCTATTGCATTCTCCAAATCAGGGTGTTGGAGTAAAGAATTGAAGAATTTAAAAGGGGATTTACTAGTTCCTATGTGATTTTCAACGATAACCTCAATTTTGGAATGATCAGATATTAAGCTTGGCCTAAAATGGGCATCAGAAATTCAACATTAAATAAGCATTTTTCAAGTTTGCTTTACATAAATCTTCCACCACGTTGCTTGTTGCTCTATGTGTATAAGTATCCTGTAAATATTAACTCCACCAATTCAATTCTAGATGTTAATTCAATCAGTTCATGAAACTTCCTATTAGAATGGGTTAGAACTCCATCTAATTCATTTATTGACATTATAAAATTATAGTCCCTAGCTATTATCTAGGGTGAATCAATTTTAGGTGCCAGATTAAAGAAATCCTTCCATATATTGTCCTTTAAAACTCCTAAATCTCTACGTAAATGTTTGTGATATCAATCTTGCAATTGGAGTGTCTTATGGTCATCTCATAATGAATATGTTGCTCTTACTGATCTTAGTTGGATAATGAAAAGTAGTTAGGATCAAATGCAACTATTATCCTTCCACTGAGGATTGAAAATGAGTTTTGAGCTTAACCCAATCCCTTTGCAAAAAATACAGAGCTTTATTATATGTGTTTTCTTATTTTAGTCTCTACAAGAATAACAAAATGAGGATTTTTAGCAATGAGGATATCCTTCAAAGTGTTTTATTTATTAGGGCAATTAAGCTTTCTTATATTCCATACTATTATGTCCATTATCCTTTCCTGGATTTGGCTTTCTTTCTCCTAGATTTATGATTGGTCATACTAGGATCCCGAAATTCTTCTACCAACCAGGTTCTTTATAGGTCATAGGTTTAGAAGCGAGACTTATCTCTTATGCTCTAGGAGTTTACTGCAGGATTTCCTTGTCTTTTTCCTTAAGCTTTCGAAATGTCTCCATGTTTTTGAGCTCTTCTTCTGTAATAGTCTTAGGATTTGGAGTTTCCATAGTAGTTATAACTACCTCTTCCACTTGATCCTCCTAAGTACCCTACACAACTATTTCTTATATGACCACTTCCTCCATTGGTATGTAATACCACTTCCTCCATAGGTATGTAATCTTTATTTGATCCTTACTTAGGATGTATCCTGTACTTAGATTCATGATGGTATCTTCTTTTCTAGTTTGACCTTTATGCATTTATAGACAAATCCTATCCCCTTTAAGTTGGCAGTGTTACCATCCAATGATATAGTCCTTTGTAGTGCACCTTCTAAGTAGATGAGGCCTTCAGAGGACCAGTATTTAAGATGAAATTTATGGAAGTTAACCTAGATTGGTAAAGCCTAGAGCTCAGTCGTTAAGATGGAAAACTGGTTCCCATTTTTAAAGGAAATTTAATAAGATCCCTAATCGACATCAAAATATTCCACATGATGAAAGTCTTTAGGTATTAAAGAAAAAACTACTTTAATGAAATATCTAAAGATTTCTTAACAAATACAATAAATCTCCCCAATCAGGTCAATGAGCTTAAGTATCATTGGTCCTCCCTGGATGTGCCACAATCCCATTTCTAGTATCCTTCTTGCCATTTCCTTATTGGAAAATCTGAAAATAAAAAGTTCATTTTCAGTAATGAGATAATTTTCTAACCCTAGTTTCATCTATTTTACATTCAACCAATGGTTAACAACTGGGAATGACAATCTCTTTTCCATAAATCCTCCTACCAGAGAAGTGTTCCATTTTCTAGCTACTTAGCTAGGAAATTTTATCAGTGGTCCAATTACATCTTGTCCAATTGAAGGCGGGACATAGTGGATCCTTACAAATGCATTAAGGTCCCTTACAACCTTACTCCATAAGATTTTTGCATCTAAACTGAAACATGCTTAGATTGAGCACCTAGTAGTGGAGGGAAGTCTTGCTCTGTATGTTAGGTGATTATTTTCTGCTTGAGGCTATATAAAGTGGTAAGCTCATGAGGTTTATGTTATTTACTTGGGGAACATTGAAACCCATGAGAGAGTGAGCTTGTCGACTAGTTATTGTTTGCTATTAACAATAAACTGTTAAGGTGGGGCATGGGCGAGAAAGGAAAGTTATAGATAGATTACCAAAAGAAGCAACTGAACTAGGTTAGAGGTAGTTCGGCCTTGAAAACCAATCAATTCCTAATAGCTATTTTTTAGCTTTTTATAATGGCTAGTTTTTTAATTAATTTACATTGGTAGGCCAGTTTGCAATAATGATCGAACGACATATAGTAGTGCTTAACAAATATACAGTAATGGTAGATCAGTTTACAGTAGTGGTCGATGATATACTATAACTAGCTATTAGCAACGACTAGTTCTTGGTTTCAATAGTTATAATAAGTCTTAAAGGCTATAAATAAATACTTTTTTCATTAGTTTTGACATGGAAAAACATTTGGGTATTATGTAAACACATTTCAAAGGATTTTTTAAAGAATTTATAAGAATTCATTATCGCATTGTGAAGTATGTGAGCCTTTAAGTTGTTACAGTTAACGCACATGGGTCTTTTCATTTGTAGATTTCATTTTCTAGTTGGAGTTTCTTTTCACCTTGAAGGAAGAATGGAAAAAGGGTATAGCTATCTTAAACTATGATTAAGTAGTTTCTTATAGAGAAAATTTTTTGCGCTCTCTCTTTAATCCTTTTGGAATACACATAATTTTTCCCTCTTCTTGGTCCTTTTTTAGGCTAAAGCTTGTTTATACTCCCCTTTTTAGTCAACAGTCACAATAAGGCTTTTCCTGTTTAAGATCTAAAGCTAATTCGTTTACCTTTTGGGAATAGAGTTAGATCTGGCTAAAGGAAGAGCTAAACTTGTTGATTCCACCCATGGTGAATCTCCCCTACTTATTAGCTCACCTAATGGCCATTTTTTATCCCCCTCTCTACTTCCTAGTCTTTTACCAAATCCATAATAGATACACTGTCCTTTTTCTTCATTCATGTCCTAATCCCCAACCCTATTCTTTCTAATTATTGCTTTATCCCTCTATGTAACTCCTTCAACTATAGCCCAAGTTATTAACTCAATTGTTGCCTATCTTACAAATCTTCAATTTCCCTTTTAGATCTAGACGTTCGCGTTCACTTTCTCAAACTTCTATGAACCCTCATCCTCATCTTGATTCCGTTCTACTTGAATCTAGGAAAACATGATGCTTGTTCGCAAGTTTATGAACGCACTAAGTTTTACTATTTATAACCTCGGTAAATTTTGCAAGCACACAGGTCGTTCGCGTAGTACCTAAGGTGTCGATCCCACGAGAAAGGGAACTAGTCTTAAAATCTAACAGAAGCTAAGTTCGCAAAACCTAATTTTACAACTATTGCAGAAATTTAAATCAATCGAGAATCAAATACGAGAAATTAAAGCACCCAAAGAATAAACAAAAGCAAACTCACACAAATAATATGAATTTCAACCTAAAAGCGACCAATTGAGAGAAAGGGGGAATCTATTCGAAATTAAAGAAAATCTACCCAATTATGAAAATTTTGATTTAACAGGCCTAGACGATCCTAGGGTAAATTACTCTCTCTCGAGTTATGATTCTTAACCCTAGGTAATAATCCCTAATTCAAATTATAGAAATTGTGATCTCTCGATCTGCAATTTGTTCAAAAGCTAAATTAGTTCTAACATTGTCTATTAACCTACCGAGAATCTGTGCTCGATCTCTCGTTACACGACTCTATCAGTTTGATTCAATTCTCTACCTATCGATTTACCTAACTCTCGTTAACCTAAATCAATGATTTTCACTGGCTCACCCTCTCAGTTTATTTCCCAGTTATGAAGAATTGAATTGAATCACAATAAATCTAAATAAAATACAATCAAATCAATTTTATTAATCTCAAGAATAAATAAAGCCGAAGTTAAGTTTAGACAGAAAAATCAACACTCAACGACAATTAATTCTAATCAATCTCAAATTCCATACATCAATGAAATCGAAATAAAAACTAGAAGATACTGTTAGAATGGATCTTAGAGTCGCAACTGCCGAAAACCACATATTCCGGGATGTACGTCGCGTCAAATGTATCTCCGTGCCTCTCTTCCTTTGTATCATTCCTCAATCGATTGATCTCTATCTAGGTTTTCCCTCGAATTTTTGACAGAATCTCAAGTTTGTACAGCTCTTTTAGCTCTAATGTCTCTGGTGGCTGCTAGGTATTGTTCTATTTATTCGGTAGCAGTTCTAGGTCAAACTCAGGGTTGAAACGGTCAAAAAAATCACCCAAATTTTGAGTTTTTTTATTAGTCCGACGCAGGGCACGATCGTGGCCTTGCCTGCCATGATCGTGGCCAGCAATTTTTCCTTTCTGTCACGATCGTGGCCTAAAGTGCACGATTGTGGCCTAATTTGACGCTCTCTGTCACGATCGTGACTCCTAGTATACAATCGTGGCCTGGCTGCCTCTGGCTCTTCCTCTTCTATCACGATCGTGGACAATATGCACAATTGTGGCCTATGTGTTTAAATCTTCATCGTTCTTCCCTGTTTACCCTGCAACACTAGCACACACATCAAGGTACCTCAAAAATATAAAATTTAAGCTCAAAGATCCAAACTAACCCATAAAAACACTTAAACACAAAAACTAATCTAAGTAAGACCTAAATGCATACTCAACACTCAATTTGACACAAAATGCATAACAAATTAAACCTTAAAATATCATACAAAACACTACTATCAACATCCCCACACTTAAACGTTTGCTTGTCCTCAAGCAAACAAAACAACAACACCTAACAAAACAAACACACTCTGCAATAATGTGACAATGGCTCTAATCTTCATGAACTAAATTTAATCTTGGACACACTCACTTGAATTACGTCAAATCATTAGCATGCAAATTATGTGTCTTGGGGCTTTGAACTAAATATACAACTAAATCAAGACCAAGTGTTAACCTTTTACCCTTTTCAATTATGCACATACATTAATAATTTTTCGGTCCCTCAGATTTTGTAACTGTTCCTAGGTATAATTCTATGAAACTTCAAGCCTATTACAAGTTTGGTAGGTTTTTATTTAAAACACGTAATTTTTATTTTATTTTTATTTATTTTTTTAAACTGGGACTTAGCCTTTTACTCGGAGGCAAACATTTGTGATGAATGTCGATCTGGTTACTTGACTAAATCATTTATTAACAGCTTGGTTGAAACATCATTATAGCCTTTTTACATGAAGGCACACATTTGTGATGTGTGTCGATCCCGTTAGTCAACTACACCACGTTTTCAACTGGATACTAGCTCGATTCATAACCCGAAGGTCAACAGAATAGTGATTATTAACACTTATTAAACACTTTTTTCCTACCTTGTTGCTTGTAGCTATTCGTTTCCATGAAAAATACTAATTGAGCTACTTAACCTAAAAGGCTTCAAATCATGAATGAATGTGACAATCTATAGGGTGCTAAATTTACACTAAGTCCTAATTAGGCTATATATTTATCCCAAAGGCCTCCTAATTCACGAATTTCGCAGGCTAATGGTTGTTCACACCTTAATAAACCATATCCAAAATTAAAAAAAATTCACTCAATCTAAGCCATTGACACATTGACACACTTCAGACCATGTAACCTAATACTATCATACAATATGAAAAATTCACATACAAAAGAAAAACATATAATCCCTCCTCACACTTGAACAACACATTGTGTGAGAAGGAACACACACGACACATATAGAAAAGAAATGTAAAAACAAAAATTAAAATAACGACGAGTAGATAAAATTAACGATAGAAAGAAAAATAAAATAAATAAAAAATAAAAATAAAAAGAATGGAAAAATAAACAACCAAAACAAAAGAAATGGAGTAAAATTTTGGGTTAGGTTTGGATCCTAAGGAGATGGAGGTGGTGATGGTGTGGGAGGTGGTAATTGAATACCCTGAGCTTCGAAATACTGATGGAGTCAGCGGATTTCTCAGCTTTGGCGTCTTTGTGTAAACACCACTTCCTTTAATGTTCTGTTGGTTTCGGATATCGCATCCAAAACTATTGTCTAGCGTTGGTCCTCTTCTTCTGATTCCTCGCTCGTTGATGCTTCCCATGCTTGCCTAGGTGGTGAGGAGCTCGAGCTTGCTTGAGCTGTCCTGGTCTGCAAATATGTCTTTTCATTTATTTCCCGCAGGCTCATGTTGCTGGAGTGAATGATCTCTGCTCGAAATAGATGATGGTGGTCAGGGAACTCAGGTAGATGCACTGTTAACCCCCTCTGATCCACACCAAAATGCTCTGCAATGTCGGAAACCAGGTACCACATTCCAAGATGGTTGCTCCGCTTTCGCAGAAATGCAGCTAGAGCATTTAGCACATGTGTGAATGTGCATACCGGAATACTGTGGTCCATGCACCACAGTATGAACAGTTCCTTGGTTGAACACTTGTTAGTCTTTGATTTGTCAAAGATCAACTAAAATATAAATTTGTGCAGCAGCAAGTGTTCATATGATCGGATAATGTTATTATGGGCATTTTTGGCATAAAAATGCTCAATTCCAGTCAGCTCATGCCAATATTGGGAGACACCGAAATCTTCATTTTGATCAACGATGGTGGATTCGGGAAATCCACACATCTCACACATGAGTTTGACTGTTAATTCATATGCTCTCCTACCCAATCTAAACCACATTTCCTTGGTGTTCCAAGGGTCAAAGGTTAAGGAGGTAAAGAACTCTATAGTAAGTTCCTCATACACAAGGAATTGGAATTGTATAAACTGACCTCACTGGACTCTGTCAGCTAGGTTCTCTACCTGCTCACGCAGTTCTAGCCTATCTAATGTGTAAGTATCAAAGTATTTGGGAATTGAAATCTACCTAGAATGAAGGGATCAAAAATGAATACCTTCTTCCTCAGTGTAGATTGGAAATGGAGCTCCAAAGTTCATTGCTTGGTTTCGTCTCCTCTGTCTTGCAACTTGCTATCTTCCATAAGGATCCCGTCGGGCAGTTAGCTTGATGTGTGACATAAATTGGGTTGAATTTGGAAGGTTGACAGTTGAAAAAAAACTAGAGAGATGTTAGAGTGTTTGGAAGTTGAGATTCTAGAGAGATAAAGTGAAAATGAAAGTGAAGGTGAAAGTTAAGTAAGAATTGAATAAATAGGTGGTAATAAGGTAAAATGGTAAAAGGGTTACTTAAAATCTGTATCCTTCCCTTTTTGTGCATAGTCGCAGGCCACAATTATGGCATGCGGCGTACCACCGACGGAATTCCCATCCGTAGGCCACGATCGTGACCTGACAGGTCACGGTCGTGGAGGTCACGGTCGTGGCCAGTGCTTATATCTTGACACCAATACTGTAAGGTCACGATCTTGGCCAGTGCTTATATCTTGACACCAAGACCTTCTTCTTCCAATTTTTTTTTTGAATTCATAGTTCTTCTTCACTTTTCTTAATATGCTTGCGTACTCTTCCCTATGATTCAAAATCCTATTCCTTTTGCTTTTATTTAACCAAGATAAGAATGAACCTAACTACGAAATTCAACTAATCTAACAAAATTAAACAATAAACTAATTTTTCCATAGGTTGCCTCTCATGCAATACTTCTTTTAACATCGGTAGCTCGACGCTCCCTGTAAAGCTCATGGTGGTTGGAATGACTGATTTGATGATAGCTTCGTTATTAATCTCAAAGTTTGAATATTTGTTACCATATTGCGACTACCACCTTCCTTGGAGTTTTCTTTGCCTCGCCTTCTCCTTCACGAGCGCTTCTTCCAGAAAGCTTTTGCAGGATCCTCAATGTCATCCCATTCTCCTCGAGGTTTGGGTTTTTTGCGATCCACTGGAGTTGAAGGAGCTTCGTACTCTCTAACAGTCACCTTGAAGGTCAGTTGCTCCTTCCCAACTTGTAGAGTCAGATTGCCCCCTTCCACTTCAATAATTCAGTGCATATTGGCTAAAAACGTTCATCCAAGAATCATCAGGGTATCCTCATCTTCATTGATATCCAAAACATAAAAATCCGTGGGAAAGATGAAATTACTGACCTTGAACAGCACATCTTGTATGATTCTCATTGGTCTGAGTGAAGTCTTATCGGCCGTTTTAACCAAAAACTTTGTGGGTAATAACTCTCGTAACCCCAATTTAAGACTCAGAGTGTAAGGCATTGCATTTATACTTATGCCTATGTTTGCGAATGCCTTATCTATGATGATTTTGTTGATACTGTAGGGGATGAAAAAGTCCCCTGGATCATCCTTCTTCACTATATTGGGGGTGTCTTCCAGTATTCGCTCCTTCCCCTTCTCTGTGACGGACTCTTGTAATTTCAATTTAGATTGTATTTGTTCCGTCACTTCCTCGACTTTGTTTGGCTCAATTTCTTGTAACGTTCCTGCTGCCCTCCGAGCATATAATTCCTTCTGAACAAAAAATTGGTGCGGGAATACCTGTCGAGTTACTTGCACCTATTTGCTTACAGTCTCATTTGGAAGGTCATCTTTGACTACTAGACCTCTCCTTTGTCTACCTCTTCCAGCTCCTCGTCCTGAATCTGGCGTACAACTATGATATGCTCCTTCGGGTTTGACTCGGTGTTGCTTGGAAGAGTTCTGGCATTCCGAGTTGACATTGCTTCCACGAGCTGCCCCACTTAGACTTCTAAATTGTGGATAGACGAAGCATAATTCTTTGTAACTTGCTCGAATTTACTCTCGAGCCTCCTATGTGCTTCCTCCATTCCTCCTATCTTATCTAAAATTTTATTCAATTTCGAATCCATTGAGCTTGTTTTGTCCTATTGGAAGCTCGATTGTCCATGGGGTCTGAACTACCCTCCATTGTTGTTATTCGACTAGGAGAAGTTTGGGTGATTCTTCTACCTAGGGTTATATGTGTTGGAGTAAGGATTATTACCCCCTCTACGTCCAAATTGAGCTCCCATGTAATGAACTTGCTCCTAGTTGTCTTCTCTCAACAAATAGTAGTCCACCATATCATGATCCAATTAGCCGTATAGCTTGCACTTCAATTGTGTGGCCTTTACAGTAGCTGAGGATGATTCCTTCATATTACTAAGTTGTCGCGTCAATATTAGCTTGCATCTCCGTCATCTGATCGATAATGACAACTCCCTTCTGCTCTGTAAAGTTAGTAGGTTGCCTACTACATTCACTAGCCCGTAAGCAGCTATTACTGGCCATCTCCTCTATTAATTCCTCTGCTTCATCAACCGTCTTTCTCATTAATGATCCTCCCGATGCCGCATCAATGGTGCCTCTATTTTGTGGGTTTACTCCATTACAAAATGTCTGCAATAAGAACTCCTTCGGTAAATTGTGGTGTGGGCATCTTCTTTGCAGATCCTTGTAATGTTCCCACGCTTTATAAATAGACTCTCCATCACCTTGGTGGAAATTTGTAATTTCCTTAATAATTTATGGTCTTCGTCAGTGGGAAGTATTTATCCAAGAAAACACGCACTAGCTGGTCCTATGTCGTGATGCTATCGGGGCTCAGTGAATGATACGAAGCCTTCGCTCTATCCCTAAGCATAAAGGGAAACAACCTAATTCTCACTGCGTCTTCCGACATCTGATGATACTAGAAAGTATCACAGATCTAAAAAAAAATCACGATGTGAGCGTTCAGGTCTTCATTTGCAAGTCCATAGAACTGGACATTCTGTTGAAGTATGTTCAGAGGGCTGGCTTGATTTCAAAGGAGACTGCTTGAACAGGCAGTCTAGCCACTTCTTGGTTTGCAGGATTGAAACCTGGCCCCATAAAGTCCATGAGGGTCCTTTGTTGTTGCCTTCTAGGGTTGACTTCTTGATCCATGTTGCGTTGGAACTCCTGGACCATTTTTTCTTTCTCGATCTCTTCTTCTTCTTCTCTCCAAGCTTTCCTAAGGATTCGTTCTAAACGTGTTATGTCTAAATCTGATGTCTTAATTGCGCGACTCGAACCCCTCCTGACTCTTGTGTTCATGCAAAAGCACGATTCCTACATAAAACTAACCAAAACTAAAACAAAAATTAAAGACTATCCTAACACCTTAAACTATAGAACTAATTGCCTTCCCCGGCAACGGTGCCAAAAACTTGTTCGCAAGGTTATGCACGTGCTAAGTTTTACTATTTATAACTTCGGTAAATTCTGCAAGCGCACGGGTTGTTCACGTAGTACCTAAGGTGTCGATCCCACGAGGAAGGGAACTAGTCCTAAATCTAACAGTAGCTAAGTTCGCAAAACCTAATTTAACAACTAATGCAGAAATTTAAATTGATCGAGAATCAAATACGAGAAATTAAAGCACCCAAAGAACAAACAAAAGCAAACTCACACAAATAATTTGAATTTCAACTTAGAAGTGACCAATTAAGAGAAAGGGGGAATCTATTCGAAATTACAGAAAATATACCCAATTATGAAATTTATGAATTAACGGGCCTAGACAATCCTAGGGTGAATTACTCTCTCTCGAGTTATAATTATTAACCCTAATTAATAATCCCTAATTCAAATAATGGAAATTGCGAGCTCTCGATCCACAATTTGTCCGAAACCTAAATTAGTTCTAACATTGTCTATTAACCTATGGGAATCTGTGCTCGATCTTTCGTTACACGACTATAACAATTTGATTCAATTCTCTACCTATCGATTTACCTAACTCTTTTTAACCTAAATCGATGATTTTCACTGGCTTACCCTCTCAGTTTATTGCCCAGTTATGAATAATCGAATTGAATCACAATAAATCGAAATAAAACACAATCAAATCAATTTTATTAATCTCAAGAATAAATAAACCCGAAGGTGAGTTTAGATAGAAAAATCAACACTCAACGACAATTAATTCTAATCAATCTCAAATTCCATACACCAATGAAATCAAAATAAAAACTAGAAGATACTGTCGGAATGGATCTCAGAGTCGCGACTGCAGGAAACAACCTGTTCCAGGAAGCACGTCGCATCAAATGTATCTTCGTGCCTCTCTTCCTTCGTCTCCTTCCTTAATCGATTGATCTCCATCTAGGTTTTCCCTCAGATTTTTGACAGAATCTCACAATTGTGCACCTCTCTCGGCTCTCTAATGTCTCTCGTGGCTACTAGGTATTGTTCTATTTATTCGATAGCAGCTCTATTTCAAACACCGGTTGAAATGGTCTGAAAAATCACTCAAAAATTGAGTTTTAGTGTCAGCCCAATGCAGGGCACAATCGTGGCCTAACTTGACGCTCTCTGTCACGATCGTGGCTCCTGGTGCAAGATCGTGGCCTGGCTGCCTCTGGCTCTTCCTCTTCTGTCACGATCGTGGCCAATGTGCATGATTGTAGCCTGTGTGCTTTGGCTCGAAACTCTTTAATCTTCACCGTTCTCTTGCAACACTAACACACACATAAAGGTACTTCAAAAATATACAATTTAAGCTCAAAGATTCAAACTAACCCATAAAAACACTTAAAAACAAAAACTAATCTGATTAAGCCCTAAATGCATACTTAACACTCTATTTAACACAAAATGCATAACAAAATTAAACCCTAAAACATCATACAAAATACTACTATCAATGATATATTGTTGATGACTAACCAAGCACCAATGGAAAGGTTAGGTACATTCATCAAGTATTAAAAATAGACTCTCAAGTCATCTCACCACCAATTGAAACACTCAAAGTTAGAGCAGAAAGTTGGTTAGCCACACTATTGGGATATTTCATCAAATCCTTAAATGTAGATTCAGGTTGAGTCAAAATAAAGTTAGATGGGTTTGGAACAAACCTTTTTATAAAGAAGGAATACTTCCTCTTCAAATTCACTAACATTTCAAACATGATGAAGGTATTGGAACAAGGTCCCCAGTATGTAAATGGGAACCCATTTTGCTTCTAAAGTGGTAACCAAGTGTGACTCAACAAACATAGCATGGAAAATTTTCCAAATTAGGTGAACTTCCATAACATCCCTTTGCAATATTGGTCAACCACAGGCTTTAATTACCAAACAAGCTATATAGGCAAATCACTATGTCCTTAGCTGAAAATGCGGAAAGGACTACCTAATACTTTGAAAATCCACAAGTTGGATAAAGATGAGGGTCTGATGGAATAAAAAAGCTATAGAAGCCCTTAAAAGAACCACATCATAAAACTTGAAAACCTACAAGAAGTTTGCAACATAAAGCTATAATGAGCTAATGAGGCTCAATCTTAAGGAAAACTTGGAGAGGAGAATCCAAAAGATGACATCTCACCTAGTAATGAAGAATAAAAGATCTTAGAGGCTTTCATCACACAAAACTCGATTGCACTAAAGATACATGCTCTAATTATAGTGATTACTAATATAGAGGTTTCAAGAAATGAGGCACCTATCTTTAATCAACTAGCTAAGGGGTCTCTAATAGTAAATTCTGTTAAATTTTAAATAAAAACTTTGGAGGAAGCATTACCAATTATGAAAGTTACTATACTATAATTACAACCAGAGTAAGTGGCCTACTCCTCACCTAAGCATTTATCAAACAACACCATTGAGGAAACTAAGAATAGTTCCTTAACTATACATCAAGTAGGAAAAAAGAAAGGTCATACTACTAAACATAACCCTTCTTAAAGTCTATTGTGCTTTGGACTGTTAGAGGAAATCACCAAAAAATCTCTTTTAGTTAGTCTCTTATAGACCAAAATAAAGGCCAATCACTTTGAGCAGGGCCTTGAGTTTTTGAACAATTCCTAGCACTCAATCTTTAACCACTAAGCTCACTTCAATGGTAGAGTGTTGATAGCTTTTGATTCAAATCAAGTAAGGATCAAGAACAACTAAATTTTTTACTAATTCATCCACATTAAAGTCACACAAACTAAAAGTAACACATTGCCAGATATTACCTTTATTTATGTACAAAACCTAGCCTTTCAAAGGAAACCTCTATTGTCTAACATTATACCCTTAGTTGTTTCAATTTCAAACCCTTGGCTTGTTCTTGGGAATTTCAATAACATGCTTTAATCTCATTTAGTTGATGGAAAGTGCTTAATGATGCACAATGCAGATTACTTTAGAGAATTCTTATATAAGGTTGGTTTGGAGGACCTTATATATGATGGGCTCCAATTTATATAAAGCAATAAATCGAGGAAGAACGTCAATTTAAAAATAAATAAATACAGCCCTTATCAACTCTACCTAGATCTCTCACTTCATACTAACAAGAAGCAGTTTTCACCTCCCTCTCCCCTCTTTCTCAAACGACTTCTATTAATACTTCCTCCCCTCATTAGTAAATGGCCTTTTAGATTCAACAATTATTTGATTAAGATCCATGAACAACATGTGTCTTTAGAGGAATAAACCAAGTTATTTGCATTTGATTTTTATAAATGCATTAAAAGACTTGAGGAAATCAAACAAGAAATAAAGAACATGAACAGAGGAGTCAGTCGTAACACTTTGTAGCTAATATTAAACTCCAAACTCATCTGATGGACATTCAAACCAAACTCTCATCCAACCTTGAGGATCTTAACCTCATGCAACAAGAAAAACTTGCTCTCCATAACTATATAGCAACCTTCAACAACCATAACTCTCTTTTTAGGCAGAGATGCAAAGTCCAATGGCTAAAGGATGGTGAAAAAAAATACAAAGTTCTACAATAACTCTATCCTCAATCAATATTAACAAAATTGGCTCCCTCATAAGTAACTTAAGCATAGCACACCAAGAGCAAAGGACATTAAATTCTTTGGTTTAACATTTTCAAGAACTCTTTAGGAAGCGAAAGTGATATAATATCTTGTCTTTATGAAATCAAATCTTTCATTCCACAATCCATCACTAATAAGCAAGTAGAATTCCTCATTAGCCCTTTTGTGAGAGTTGATATTAATGGAACTTTGTTCAATATGGATAGGACTAAAGCCCTAACTCTAGATAGATTGAATGCATTCTTTTTTTATATGCATATAGAAATCTTAAGGGTTGGTAGGAGATATTGTTTCTAGCGTAATTTTAAAGTTCTTCTCCTCAGACAAGCTATCAAAGGATTTTAATATGATATCCATGTCTCATACTTAAAATCCATAATTCCTTAATCTAGCAAGATTTCAAACCAATGTTATACTGCAATGTAGTGTACAATATTATATTCAAAATGTAAGCCTCCAAACTTAAGGTCCTGCTCTAATTTATTGTAAGCCTAATTCAAGGTGCATTTATCTAAGATTAAAAGGGATAACATCCTTTTAGTATAAGAAATTTTCAAGAATTGATATATTGTTGATCACTAAAAGTGAACTACAAAAAAGCTTTTGACCTCGTAGACTAAAGCTTTTTATTTAAAATGTTAACAACTTTTGGATTCCCCAATAATTTCATTAAATGGCTATAACAAAGTCTTACCTTTATATCATTAATATACTTTTGAATGAGGAACCTACACCAGCATTCCAAGTAGCAAAAGGATTAAGATAAGGAGAACTTTTATTACCGTGTTTATTCAGCATCTGCACTGAAGTTCTCCTCTCCCCAGTCTAACAACCAATAACATTGTGAATGAAAAGAAATTTTATTACCATTTTAAGTGCAAAATGATCAAAATTTTTAACCTTACATTTGTAGATAATATTTTTATGCTTTGTAGGGACATTGAATCAGTGAATGCTATCCTTGATTGCCATCAAAACTTTCGAAGATTATTCTCTCCGTGAAAAAAAATAAAGAGCAATCTCTTTGCTTCGTTGCCTCAACTAGCAACATTAATTTTGCAATATGTTAACATCCCAATTGTAGCCTCAAAACTTACCTTCAAAGATATTCAACTCCACTTTGGTGCAATATACAAAAGAATTGGAAGTTGGTGAAAATTTCCTACCATTGTTAGGAGATTAGAACTAACAAAATATGTTCTTTGCAACTTGCAGGTTTACTAATGCTCTCGTCTCTTCCTCCCTACCGATATAAGCAAAGCCATTGAAAAAGTGTTGAAAAACTTTGGACTAGGAAACAAAATGTAGCAACAAGGCCAAATTCAAATAAGCAAAAGTTTGTAAGCCTAAGGACCAAGTGGCAATGTGGATTAGAGCTATCAAAACAATAAGTTTCGTTAACAAAGATAATATAGAAACTCTTTATAGATCAAGAATCCCTTTTAAGTGCAATGGATGCACATTAAAGTCTTAAAAAGGCTAGGCTTGTGAAAAATTCAAGCCAATACTAACATATCATGGACACTAATGTAGACTTTAAAAAAGAGAGATGAATTTAATGTAGTAATAAAGTGCATTATGGGGAATGGAGAGAACCCCAATTTGGTATGAAAATTAGCACATACTAGACTCCCTACATGAACAACCTAATGCTACTCCTGATGGCAAACATTCCAGAATCCATAAAAATTAGCTCTAACATTCAGGGATGTAGATGGTCATGGCCAGTTGGTGTGAGAAATCTTGGTAATATTCCTACCTATCAAGCCAATCCCAAGAATGAAGATAGGATTACCTGGTTGAGATACATATCTGGCAAGTCTACTAACAAATCATGTTCAAAACTTCTAGTTTATGGAATGGAAAACCTTATACAGTGCTAAACAATATACCTAAAGATCCCTTATGCTTTGGCTAGGAATACTTTGACTCATTCAACAACCAAAAATGTACTCTCTATAACCAAAAACCTGAATCCCTCAGTCATCTGTTATTTGAGCGCCAATTCACAAGACTAATATGGAACAAGATGCTAAAACTCTGCAACCAACAATGCTTAGTGCAAGATTGACCCGTAGTTATATAGAATTGGCAAACAAGGTTCAACCCAAATGTAAAGTAGACACAAATCTTTCTGAGTTGCATTAGGTTATAACATTGATGCGATGTAAAAGAGGAATAAAGAACAAGCTTGTGACTAATCCTAGAATTAGCTATTCCCTTTGCTAGCTTAATTAATTCTCTTCTTTGGGCATAGCCTCATGGCCTTGGTATTCTCTTGTAAGCACCACTGGTACCATAGCTCCTTCGATTTAATATTTTATCTTAAAAATGTAAAAATTAGGTATACTTAATCATGCAACAACTCAATTTTGAACCCCTATTTTCATAAAATCATAGAAAATTAGGATAAAATATATCATTGCCTCATTCCCTCCACGCATCCTCATTGTAAAAAGACCATGTAGCCACGTAAAATTTCCATTGTCAGTTCTACACAAATTAATGAAGATTAATGATAATAAGCTTGCTGAGTAAACAGACAACACGAGGTCACTAGAAACCTCACAGAGTTCCAATATCACGAATAAAAGTTTGGACATGCTAAACAGAAAAAGGACTGTTTGATCTGAAACCAATCTTGTGCCCCCATATCTGTGCATAGTCTTGAAAAGTTCTAGTACTGGCCCATCACTCAAATCTACGTAGAGACCAAAAAAGAGTAAAACAGTAGTCATCTGATCCTTCCAAGGTTTCAGTGCAACAATTTATAAGTATAATAAACACCTTACGAAGTATAAATTGAAGAATAGGCTAAGATCGTTGCTTTCTCTGATCTTCATCCTCATCATCCGAGTCGCCACTCTCTCGGAAACGAGGATTCTTCTCCTATGACATGAAAGAAACAATGATTTCTGCAACTGCATGTAAGATTTCTTAAGATATATAGATATATACATACATAATATATATATATATACATACGAATTTTGGGTAACTAAGCAGTCACCCCAATGAATTCAAATCAGTAATTCGCCGAAAAAGGAGCCATATGGTTTGAAATCACTTGCAAAATTGGCATGATTAGGAAACAATTTTAATCCATTAAACTTAAAAAGTTACCGGGCGGGAGTCAGGATCAGAATTCCTCCTCGATTCATGATCTGAGTTTCTTTTTGAAGTTTCATGTGCATGTCGGTCATCATCCCTGTATCGTTTTCGGTGATAATCTGCTTCACCAAAATGTCAAAGATTGAATGAATTGTTATAGGACCATAACAAAGGTCCAAAAATCAGAGCAAGGCTGGTACAGATTAAAAATCGAAGCTAGCCTGATACAATTCTGCCCATTTTGTACAATTCTCTTACTAAGCCTAATGCCAGACTCACTACAGTCCCGGCGGGGGGGGGGGGGGGGGGGGGCGGG
>JAOQMS010065888.1:0-24291 GCA_027563885.1 Erythroxylum longipes
GCATCAGATTACATCCTAATCTCTGGTGTGAAACATCCCTATATATTACATAACCTTCAGATCCAAATGAAAATATCGAACACCGGTGTTGTAATCAATCAGTGTTTTTAATTCCTCAAAAAACATTTTTACATTCACTAGTCTATCTAAATGACACATTTTTCCTTTGAAGTTTCTCACTTATTCATTACCTCTATTTTCTTTGGGTCTACCAATATGCCATGTTCATATACTATATAACCCAAGATATTACTTAATCAAGCTGAGATTCACTCTTATTGAACTTGGCATATAATTGTTTTTCCTTCATAATAAGTAAGGCTAACCTTAAGTGTCCAAATTATTTTTCTTAACCTTTCAAATGTATTCCGTATATCATCCATAATCACAGTCACTAATCGATTCAAATAAAAATATAACACTTTCTTCATTAATGCCATGACTGTTGTCTGTGTTAGACCTCAAATTTTTCTTAGAATTTATTTTAATAAATTAGCAAGTATGAACCCAAAATTTGAATTTTTAGATTAGAAATTTTTTCTTATTTTAGAGTTAGTTAAGATTATATTTTTATTTATATGTGTTTGCATGTACTAAATGGAAATGCTAAAATAAAATAAGGAGTTAGTAGGAATTAGATTAAATGTAGAAGGGTAAGTTTGTAAGATTAAAAAGTTGTCTTAAAGAAATAAGAAAAGAAGAGAAGAGAGTCGTGCATAGTAAGAAAGAAAAATAGAGAAAGTCATAGAAGAAACTAGAAGAAGAGAAGGAGAAACCGAAGCATAGAAAGAAGAAGGAAAGAAAGAAAGAGAAGGAAGAAGAAGAAACTAGTGAAAGTAGATTTTATGTTGAAAATGATGAGAGAAAGAAGAGAACCAAGAAATTCGTTCCCTATGATCTTTATGGATTTCTAACTATATCTTAGTTCTTCTATCCTAGATAAAGCTTATTTTTGGATAGTACAGCTTTAGGGAAGTTTCATTCGTATATGTTGTTTGAATGAAAAATATGTTTGTTTGAAGGGAATCAAGAATATCGAAGGCTAGAGCAAAAGGAAGAGCAAACTTAAGTTTGAAGTTACAAGTAAAAAGTGGGTAATACGTTTATAGTCATTATGTTGATGAGCTGAATTATTTGCTTGTATTTGTACCTAAATGCTTGCCTTTTTATCATTGTGAATGTGGGAAAAATGTTATGTGAATTTAATATCATGTTTGCTTTGCAAGAATTCAGCTGCTTTGATGTTAATGAAAAATAGAAAATTTAAAAACCATGAAAATATGAATATGATATGAAATATGTAAGCATCGAAAATTTGCTTGTGTGGATAAGAGAGATACCATTTCGTTTGTCACGTGCACGTTTACCTATAGCCTTCTCCCGGCCTCCCGCTTGTGGCATATGAGCTCTGAAGAATGGACTCGTTTCATTCATGGAGTAAACTTTGGTTTCGCCATTTCATTCTATCGGATTCTCTCAAGCCATTATAAGTGTGCATTTTGCTTTAATTTGTTAAACATATGATTGAAGGCTATGTTTTGATGATTGAAAAATACATGATTTGATTTGAGTAATCATATGTTAAATGTGAGCTTGAATTATGAATAATCTGATTGTTTTATTTATATGTGATATAAATTTATGTATATGTTTAGTTATATATGTGCAGAAATTTCTTCTCTGTTAAGTGTCAACTACGTTGCGAACAAATTGTTAGTTGTTTAATGGATTTTGGATAAATATTCTCAAGGAAATGGTTAATTTGGGAGTTATGTATGCATATTCTATGATTGTTAGATTCGGGTCTTGTGATATTGGTAGCAGTTCTTTTGACAGTAGAGAGAAAGCGGGGATAAACATGTGTTCTGAATCTTCAATGAATAAAATGTACTGATCTAGATAGAATTAGACAAAGATGTCTTCATGAAAGTTGTAGCTCTTTCTTTTAGCTTTCCAACGATGTAAATTTATAGTTTTTGGACTTCGGGATTGAAAGTTATGAAGATTAGAAGTGGGTGTGAAAAAGCTGCATTGTTCATCGAATCGCACGATCATGCAAATGCCATTTTACTTGGAAGCTCACGATCTTGCAAATGCCATTTTAATTGGAAGCTCACGATCGTGCACAAGCATGACCGCGACTTCTGACTCTCAGGCGGTGATTCCTTATTGTCACGGCCATGAGATTTTCAAGTATACGGCTGTGACATTTGTTTGTGTATTTGTTTTTTTACTCCCAACTATGGCTTATGTTTATTTTATTTATTTTTACTTTTACTATTATTTTACAAAATTCCTCAATTTTGGCACTTAGTCGCCGCAAAATAAGAACCGAGACCCAAGGCCAACATCTTTGGTATCAGAGCCCAAGGTTTCTAAGGATTCCTAGGCTTAGAATATGTTATACTATGAAGTATATGATGTGTGATAAAGTGTTTGTATTGCTAAATTTCTTGTTTGCATTGTCAAGTTTATTGAACGCATTAGGTGACATGCATATCATGCATACATGTAGGAAATAAGGTTAAAATTAAAAGTAATCTAAATGATAATATTTTATTGAAGGAGTAAAATGCCACCTTGTCGAAGACCACGATAGTTATGCAAGGATTTGCTGCACCTAACTCTCCACCAAGAGTGGAGGGTATTGATGAGTCCAGAATCCCAGCAATTACTGAGGCAACTGTAGGGCAAGATAGTGAGCTCGTTCGCCCGCAAATGCATGAGTCAACTCTTCCCTCAGAGCAAATGCCTAATCCTTTTATTCCCAGAATGTTCTAAGCCTTTGCTCAGGCTTTTGTACAGGCTATGGGTCAAATGCCATCCACTTATACTCCAACCCCATCTAAGAAAGGGAGACAATTTGATAAGCTGAGGAAGTATGACGCAGTGGACTTTTATGGAAGAACCGATTTGGAAGAAGCTGAAACATGGTTAAGGAAGACAGAAAGAATATTGGAACAAATGGATTGCGAAGATGAGGAAAAGATTGTGAATGCTGCAAGCTTGCTATAGGGAGATGCCCTACACTGGTGGGAAAGTATACCAGGGAGCCAGTTAAAGCCGCCAATGTTAACATAGAACGATTTCCAAGCTGCCTATAAGAAGAAATATTTGTCTGAGGTGTATATCCAGCAAAAGCAAAGGAAATTTTTAAGTCTCACCCAAAGGGAGATGATGGTGAGTGAGTATGAACACAGATTTACACAATTATCCAGATATGCTGCTGAGCTGATGATGAGCGAAGCAACTAAGTGCCGAAGATTTGAAGTGGGATTGCATTTGGCCATAAGAGAAAAAGTAGTGGTGTAAAATTTTTGTGACTTTCAACAGCTGGTAGGGGTTGTTTTGAGGGTTGAAAATGTGGAAAACATAAAGAGTGCAGTGAACAAAAAGAGGAAGGGAAGACAACCGCTTAGTAGAGGAGGTAGTGCGCCTGTGCTGGGAAGGAGTGCTAAGACTTTCCCTGCACCATCTGAGGCTAGAAGCAATGGTTCAAGTAGGCCCAAACTGACGAGAACTATTTCTCTTCAAGCCTCGACTGTAGGAGGTAGCAGAAGAGGAGAGGGGAATAAGCCATGCTTACCAAAATGTGACCATTGTGGTAAATTCCATAAAAGGGAGTGTTATCGACTAACTGGAGCTTGCTTTAATTGTGGAGAGAAAGGGAACATGGCTAGAGAGTATCCTTAGTATGCTAGACAGGAAGGAAATCAGATGCAAGATTTAAAGAGGGCTGAGACTGTGGAAGTTAAGTCTGCAAATGAAGTGGGCAGTTCAGTGGAGCCAAGAAAGTAGATCCTCTAGGTAGACCGAAAGGACAAGCACCAGCTCGAGTATTTGCAATGAGGAGGGAGGAAGCAGAAGCAGCCCCAGAGGTTGTGACTAGTATGGTTAAATTGTTTGATGATGACATTATTGATTTAATTGATCTGGGGTCTACCCACTCATTTATTTCATCAAGTAAGATTATGCATGATAGAAACTTGAGTCCATTAGATAATCCTTTGATGGTTAGTACCCCGATTAACCAGTATGTTATTATTAGTCATGTTTATTAAGAGTGTGAAATATGTATTGGTGAGGTAAAATTAGTGGTGGATTTAATGCCATTGGAGATGAAGGGATTAAGTGTGATTTTAGGCATGGACACCTTAGAAAAATATAATGCTAATTTGAACTGCAACAGAAGACAGTAGAATTTGAATTGGACAAAAGGGAAAAGGTGGTGTTTATGGGAGACAGGAAGGCAAGCCCACCTAAAATTATTTTAGCTCTAACAGCAAAGAAAATGATGAAGAAAGGGTATGGAACATTCATATGTGTTAGACACAAAGGTAGATGAAGAAAAATTATAAAACATTCCTGTGGTCTGGGAATTTTCAGATGTCTTTCTGGAAGAACTACTAGGACTACCAACACCTAGAGAGATTGAGTTCACCATAGAGCTTATTCCAGGCATGGAACCAATATCAATTCCATCCTATAGAATAGCTCCGGCAGAATTGAAGGAGCTAAAAGAGCAATTAGAAGAGCTATTGGAGAAAGGTTTTATTAGGCCTAGATCTTCACCTTGGGGAGCTCCAGTTCTTTTTGTGAAAAAGAAAGATGGATTCTTGAGGATGTGTGCGGATTATAGGAAGCTTAATCATGTCACCATCAAAAATAGATATCCTCTCCTACGCATAGATGATTTGTTTGATCAACTACAAGGAGCAAAAGTCTTGTCCAAGATAGAATTGAGATTAGGTTATCATCAATTGAGAATAAAGGAGTCTGATGTGTCAAAAATTGTTTTCAGAACACGAAGTGGGCATTTTTACTTCTTAGTTATGCCCTTTAGATTAACTAATGTCCCTGTAGCCTTCATGGACCTAATGAATAGAGTCTTTAAGCCTTTCCTAGACCAATTTCTCATAGTCTTTATTGATGACATACTGGTTTATTCTAAGAGTGACAAGGAATATGAAGAACATTTAAAGATTGCCTTGGAGACATTGAAAAAGAAAGAGTTGGATGCCAAATTTGATAAATGTGAATTTTGGCTAAGGGAAGTGGTGTTTCTTGGACACATCATTTCGAAAAAAGGAGTACATATGGATCCGTAAAAAATAGAAGTTGTTATTAAATGGGAAGCACCCAAGAATGTAGCAGAAGTGAGGAGTTTCTTGGGATTATCCGGTTATTACAGACGATTTGTAGAAGGCTTTTCCATAATAGCAACCCCACTCACCAAATTGACAAGGAAGAGTCAGAAGTTTGTGTGGACAGAAGAATTTCAGAGAAGCTTTGTGGAATTGAAGAAGAAGCTTACAACTGCACCAATTCTAACTTTGCCTTCTGGTAGTGATGGATATACAGTTTATAGTGATGCCTCGAGGAAAGGATTGAGGTGCGTCTTGATGTAAGGAGATAAAGTGATTGCCTATGCTTCCAAGCAATTAAAATCCTATGAGATGAGTTATCCTACACATGAATTGGAATTGGCTGCTATAGTCTTTTCATTGAAATTATGGAGACATTGTTTATATGGAGTCACCACTAAGGTATTTACAGACCAAAAAAGTCTTAAATATTTGATGATCCAAAAAGAGTTAAATTTGAGGCAAAGAAGATGGTTAGAATTATTAAAGGATTATGACTTGATGATAGATTATCACCTGGGGAAAGCTAATGTAGTAGCGGATGCACTGAGCAGGAAATCTATTATGGCGCATGTGAAGACGATATATCTTCCTTTATTGAAGGAACTAGCCAAACTGAAGGTGACGTTAAGGCAAGTCAAATTTGTTAGTATATTGGCTAATTTTAGAATAAGGCCAGTGTTAAATGAGAAGATTAAGGAATTGTAGGAACAAGATGAGAACTTAGGCAAGCTTAGAGAAGAAATTAAAAATGCTAAGCCTTCAAAAATAGAAGTAAGAAAAGATGGATTGATGGTAGTAGGCAACATATTATGTATTCCGGATATACAAGAGTTGAAGGATGAAATTCCTAATGAGGCACATAATGCTCCATATGCAATACATCCGGGGTGTATCAAAATGTATAGAGATTTAAAATAACACTTCTGGTGGAAAGGAATGAAGAAAGATGTTGTAGAGTATGCTGTATAATGTTTGGTATGTCAACAAGTTAAAGCAGAACATCAAGCGCCTGTCGGTAAGCTTAAGCCCTTGTCTATTCCTGAATGGAAGTGGGAGAGGATTACAATAGATTTCTTAATGTACCAAGGACCAGTAGGAAACATGACGCAGTATGGGTGATTGTTGATAGGCTAACCAAGTCAGCACATTTCTTGCCAATTAGACAGGCAGATTCTTTGAATACCTTGGCTAAGAAATACATAGATGAAATAATTAGAATTCACAAGACTCTAAGTTCTATTATCTCAGATAGAGATATCAGATTCACATCTAGATTCACATCCAGATTTTGGGAAAGTTTGTAAGAGGCTTTGGGAACTAAGTTGCATTTCAGCACAGCTTTCCACCCACAGACTGACAGTCAATCAGAAAGGATAATAAGGACATTAGAAGCATTGTTAAGATCATGTGTAATGGATTTCAAGGGTTCATGGGATGATCATTTGCCTTTAATCGAGTTTGCTCACAACAATTCTTACCACTCAGGAATTCAATTGGCACCTTATGAAGCTGTGTATAGTAGGAGGTGCAGAACTCTTATTTGTTATGATGAGGAAGGTGAAAGCAAACTTTTAGGGCCTGAGTTCGTAAAAGCTACAGTCGACAAGATTAAATTGGTGAAACAGAGACTCAAAGCGGCTTAAAACAAGATGAAGAGCTATACAAATACACACAGGAAGGAGATGGAATATGAAGTTAGAGACAAAGTATTGCTTAGAGCCTCACCATGGAAAGGAGTCTTAAGATTTGGTAAAAAGGGTAAGCTCAGTCCAAGATACATAGGCCCTTATGAGATTATTGAGAAGATTAGGCCTCTCGCCTACAAGTTAGCCTTGCCGCTAGAGTTATCCAAGATTCACAATGTCTTCTATGTATCAATGCTAAGGAGACATAGATCAGATCCTTTGCACATAATCCAACCTTTAGAGGTTCAATTAAGGGAGGATTTGATGTATAAAGAACAACCAGTGGCGATTCTAGATTTAAAGGAAAAGGTCTTGAGAAACAAGACTATAAAACTAGTTAAAGTTTTATGGAAGAACCATTCAAGAGAAGAGGCAACATGGGAACCTTTGGAAGCCATGAAGGAGAAGTATCCACACCTAATTGTAGCTTTAGGTAAGAATTTCGAGAACAAAATTCTTTAAGCGGGAGAAATGTTGGACTTCAAATTTTTCTTAGAATTTATTTTAATAAATTAGCAAGTATAAACCGAAAATTTGAAATTTTGGATTAGAATTTTTTTATTTTAGAGTTAGATAAGATTATATTTTTATTTATATGTGTTTGCATGTATTAAATGGAAATGCTAAAATAAAATAAGGAGCTAGTAGGAATTAGATTAAATGTAGAAAGGTAAGTTTGCAAGATTAAAAGTTGTCTTAAAGAAATAAGAAAAGAAGAGAAGAGTGTCATGCATAGTAAGAAAGAAAAATAGGGAAAGTTGTAGAAGAAACTAGAAGAAAAGAAGGAGAAACTGAAGCATAGAAAGAAGAAGAAGGAAAGAAAGAAAAACGAGGAAGAAGAAGAAAGAAAAAGGGTTCAGCAGAAACTAGTGAAAGTAGGTTTTATGTTGAAAATCAAGAGAGAGAGAAGAGAACCAAGAAATTCATTTCCTTAGATCTTTATTCTGTCTATATCTTAGTTCTTCTAGCCTAGATAAAGCTTATTTTTAGATAGTAGAGCTTTAAGGAAGTTCTATTCGTGTATGTTGTTTGAATGAAAAATATGTTTGTTTAAAGGGAATCAAGAATATCGAAGGCTAAAGTAAGAGGAAGAAAAAACTTAAGTTTGAAGTTACAAGTAAATAGGTGGGTAATACGTTTATAGTTGTTATATTAATGAGCTGAATTATTTGCTTGTATGTGTACCTAAATTCTTGCCTTTTTATCATTGTGAATGTGGGAAAAACGTTATGTGAATTTAATATCATGTTTGCTTTGCAAGAATTCTACTGCTTTGATGTTAATGAAAAATAGAAAATTTAAGAAACATGAAAATATGAATATGACATGAAATATGTAAGCATTGGAAATTTGCTTGTGTAGGCAAGAGAGATACCATTTTGTTCGTCACGTGCACGTTAACCTATAGCCTTCTCCCGGCTGCCTGCTTGTGGCATATGAGCTCCGAAGAATGGACTCGTTTTGTTCATAGTGTAAACTTCGATTTCGCCATTTCGTTCTATGGGATTCTCTCAAGCCATTATATGTGTGCATTTTGCTTTAATTTGTTAAACACGCTGTATGATTGAAGGATATGTTTTGATGATTGAAAAATACATGATTTGATTTGAGTAATAATATGTTATCTGTGAGCTTGAATTGTGAATAATCTGTTTGTTATATTATATGTGATATAAATATATGTATATGTTTGGTTGTATATGTGCAGAAATTTCTTCTCTGATAAGTGTCAATTGCGTTGGGAACAAATTGGTAGTTGTTTAATGGCTTTTGGATAAATATTCTTAAGGAAATGGTTAATTTGGGAGTTATGTATGTATAGTCTATGATTGTTAGATTCGGGTCTTGTGATATTGGTAGTAGTTCTTTTGACAGTAGAGAGAAAGAGGGGATAAAAATGTATTGTGAATCTTCAATGAATAAACTATATTGATGTAGACTAAATTAAACAAAGATGTCTTCATGAAATTTGTAGCTTTTTCTTTTAGCTTTTCAACGACATAAAGTTTATGATTTTTGGACTTCGAGATTGAAAGTTATGAAGATTAGAAGTGGGTATGCAAAAGCTACACTGTTCATCGAATTACACGATCGTGCAAATGCCATTTTACTCGAAAGCTCGCAATTGTGCACAAGCACAACTGCGACTTCTAGCTCTCACGGCTGTGATTCCTTGTTGTCATGGCCATGACTTTTTCAAACGCATGGCTGTGACATTTTCTTTTTTATTTTATTTGTTTGTGTATTTGTTTTTTTACTCCCAACCGTGACTGATGTTTATTTTATTTATTTTTACTTTTACTATTATTTTCCAAAATTCCCTAATTTTGGGGCTTAGTCACCAAAAAATAAGAACCGAGACCTAGGTCCAACAGTTTGGGCATTTGTGAACCCCTACAGGTATCACGATTAACTTGAGTGCCCATAACTAGTTCTCGAAATTCTTAAGTAACTAATTTCTCAAATGAGGTAATATTATTTCATGTTTTTCTCAGTATCTCGATTGACTTCTTTTCTCAATTGACTCTCTCCATTTGTTCAATTTCCTAGTTTTCTTATTAACTTATTCTAATGTCTGTCCATTCATGATAGTTTCTCCACATGTTTCAATTTATTCACATGTCTCAATTTTCTGAACATAACCATTAAACCGAACTTGTATCTTCTGATTATGCTAGTATAGAGTACATTGTGAATCTAAGTCCCTTTAGCAATAGAATTAGTATTATCTCTAATTCAAGAATCCGATAACATAGTTGGATACTTTATAACAGATACAACACATGCACTCTCTATAATATATTCATTTTTTTTGCAACTGAGTCTCATATCTATCTGACTCCAATATTCACTTCTAATTAGTTCATTAATCATTCATTCTTAGAAGTAAACCATTTAGTCTACTTGACCTAATTCGGTGGAAGTCTTCTTCGAAAGAAGATTTCTTGCTACTATCATCTATACTGTTCACATAATCTTTATCAATCAACTATATTCATCATTGCTTTTCAGTCATTCTTAATGCCTCAATAAGATCATTTCAACTATTCATAATATCTCAATAAGATCAATTTCTGTCATAATTTACATGATCAGAATACTCTTTATAATAAAGCTCAGTGAATCATTACATCTTATCTCGAGTTATATTTCTGACAATTCACTAATTAATAAATTATGCTAAGGATAACTTAATCTCAATTGATTCTGGACAACACTTCTCCTTTTGCACCTATTAAACTCTTAGATCTGGCCACGATCGTGGGGACTCTGCCACGATCGTGAAAAAACCAAATTAATTTTAGCCACGATCATGGGGACTATGCCACGATCGTGCCCTTCTTCTTTTTCCTTGAATCTATCATACATAGTAACTTTATTTACACTCTCAATCTATCACCAATTGATCATCCTAAACGCTTTCATGCGTTACTATGACTCATCTTAAAATTTTAACTATTAGGATTAAAACTTAATAGCATTCAATAAGTCATGTATCACTTTATATTTCATATCCAAATATATGACACATATGTGATTAATAACATTATTTATCTAGGTAATCACATTATCCAACATACATTCACAATAACAATTTGACTTAACCTTAGGGGCTTTTACTTATCTCGTTATCATTCATCTCATCTTCCCATTATCCTTTATTACATCTTACGTATGTATATTCTCAATCAATTTAGAATCATAGAAGCATAGTCATCATGAAGTTCTGATCTCAATTCCACTGACATATTCTTACGCTAAATCATAACTCTTATCACATTAATCAAACAACCATTTCAAGTCTAATTTCAATCTCTCTAGGTTATAGAAAGAATTTGGTTTTCTTTCAACCTTTCTTGTACACTTTAATTCTTATCATTTATACTCATATCTCTACTTCTATTAGTCAATCCACAAAATATATATTCACATCAATATTAATTCATAGATACACATTCACAACATAATTCTAATATCATACTCAATGATATAGTCGCAATTATAAATACTCTGAATCTTTGTCTATGATATTAAACCATGTACTATTTTTCATCTCTATATATTCGAAAAATTCCATTTTCTCATTTTCTCACAAATCATCAATCTTCTCACTACTTCCAACAGTTCAACTTTTTAACGAATGCTCATGCATATGACTTATGTAAATGTGACTCAAACTGGGGATCAGTTGTTATTGCCTGCTTTGACATGTCTAAAATGCATGCAACTTAACAAATATTTCGAAAAATACCCGTAAGACAATAAGCCTAGGCTCTGATACCAAAAATTGTAGCACCCCACTTCCACCGAGCATGTATCCATACATCTCAAGAACATTCGGACACACGCCCTGTGAAAGAAGCATAATAGAGCAGTTACACAATCAAACTGATTGAAATTTTTTTTCTCTCTTCAAACATCACATGCATATTATCGAAAACCACTAATTAAATTTGGGCTCATTTTTCATAAACATCAAAGTCACAATTGTTACTACACTCGTTAAGCAACCTCATTTACAAACATTTCTAATTTGGAAGGTCATTACAGAACAGAATTATTCACATACAATGGTGCAATATTTATGGAATACATTCTTTAAGACAAAAATAACAGAAAAACGTACGTATACGTCAACCGATCTCAACCTTTATCTTTTACTCAAAGGCAGTAGTTAGACTCTAGTTATTGGATCTTGATTTTTTCTAAATTGCTTATTATTTGCTTAATTATTTATTGATGTTGTTTGTTGGGTTAATTATTTATTTTTAGAATTGGGTCATAAATTTAATGGGCCTAAGTAGAAATTAGAATTTTTAATGGGCATTTTAGAATTAAATTAGAGTATGGTATTAGGAAAAATAAAGGAGTTAGTAGATGGATTAAATTAAAGGAGGGGCAAAATTGGAAAGGGCAAGTAAGTGAGGGGCAATTTTGGAAGAATAAGCTAAAGATGAGAGTTGAAACAAGAAAGAGAAGAAGAGAACAGAGAAAGTTGTGGAAGAGAAGAGAAAAAGAAGAAGAAAAATCGTGGGAGAAGAGAGAAGGAAAAGAAGAAGGAAAGAGGAAGAATCATCTTGTTAAGGTAAGTTCCATATTCTTTTCTTCTTGTTTGGTTTGAAAAAGGAAGTAGAGAAAATGAGTTTTTGTGTTGGGAATGAATGTGGAAGAAGATGGTTTAAGGGAACCCATTTGATCTTAGGGTTTCTAAGCTAGGTTTTGGGTTTTCTAACCTAGATGGACTATGGGTAGATTAAGTTTGAGCTTGATTTGTGTTAATTTCATTTTGATGTGATTATGAAAATTTGGGGGATTTCCATTTGAATTGCAATTGAATGAGAAATTTTTTGGTTGTGTTAGAAAATCAAGAACAACCTAACCAAGAGCAAGAGAAAGGGCACAATTGAGTTTGGATTTTCAAGAGTTATAAGGTGGGTAATATATTTATGGTTGTTGTGTAAATGGGCAATGTGCCTATGTGTGTGTTTATGCTTAAATTTCGAAATTGTGAAATTGCTGTGATGTGAAAAATGCATTATGATGTGTTTTATGTTGTGTAAATGAATCTGCTAATGAAGGTTATAGATTCGGTCAAGAAGAAGAAACTTATAATATCTGACATTTTGATATAGTTAAATTGTGAGTATGAACCTGTCATGCCATTGAATTGTGTCATGGCATTTTGATTTAAAAGGAAAGAAGAGAAGCATGAGAATATGAATTTGTGATTGATTGAATTGAGCATGAAAATTGATTGTGTTTGGGCAAGAGTGGAACCGTTTCGTATTCACGTGCACGTCTTCGACCCCATCAGTCATTATGAACACCCCCGATTAGTGCAATGGGATGTGTCTATTTATCTATCTCTTAACTTGAAATGGGAGCAATATTTGTATTTGATTGTAATTGTAGTTGTATATAAAAAAATGTTTATAGAAAAAAAGGTCCATTTTTCTTGTTCTTGATTTGTTCTGCAGAGATTGAAGCACCGACATAAAGCCTTCTTCCAGCTGCCCACTTGTGGCACACGAGATCTGAAAAGTGGACTCGTTTTGTTCACGAAGTAACCTTTGGTTTCTCTGTTTTATTCCACAGAACCCTCGAGCCATTTGTTGCGCATTTGCATTTGGATATGTTAAGTTATGATGCAATTTGAGTGTTATGCGTTGATGTTAAATTACATCCAATATGTCCTATGTGATGATGAATTGAATTATGAAATGTGAATTGGAATTGTAAAAGCCGAACTGTCATTTTTAGATTAAGATAAGAAGTGTATGCCTATATGAATGTTCGTGTATATATGTTTGATTGTGTGGCTGGTTGCCAATGGCTATAAATATATTAGCCACTGAGCTGTGTAGCTCAACCCATAATTTTCCCTCCTCAGGTGCAGAACGAGAAGATTAGCGATCCTTGTATGGCATTCGGAACCCCAAGATAATAACTAGAAATCTTTTGACTAAGCTAGTGACATTTTTTTTGGATAGTTACATAAGCATATCAACATTGAGCATCCTTTTGTATTTTGTATTAAACTTTGATGTGCATGATGGTATGTAAATAAATTTTGTTTAAACTCTTTGAATTATTTATGAAATGAAGAAGTTTCTTTGTATATGTCTAGAATTATCCTTTTGGTTCAGTTGTTAGTATTGGCATGGGTTGTGAATGTGAGTGCAGAATTTTGAGTTTGGTGTTGGGTTACTGGGTTCGAAAGTGAAGGTTTTGCCACGTCGAAGTCAAAAGCTCGCCGCGGCGTATTTGTCCTGAGAGTGCTTGGTTTAAATCCGAGAGTTTAGCGCGGTGAAGCCAAGAGTTCACCGCGGCGAACTTCTCCTAAAGGGTTTTTGGAGATATCTCCATGGTTTCGCCGTGGCGAAACATGTTCATCGCCGCAGCGAACCCTCCACCACTGTCACTCTAAAATCTCTGTTAAATCCAATGCTATCCACTTGTTTTTCATACCACCCTCATGGGATCACCATGAATCGAACCACAAGATTAGTTTTGGGATCGAGACCCGAGCCCAACATCTTTTTGGTATCAAAGCTTAGGTTTTTCCTAGGCTTAGAATGCATTGTAGGATGAATTGTTATGCTATGTGACTAATTGTTTGCATTGTTAAATTGATGGATTGTAGTAAATGACATGCATATCATACACATATGTAGGAATAAAATGTAAGCTAATCGCTAGTGTTTCCATTGAAGGAGTGAAATGCCACCTCGTAGGAGGACACGAGGAATATTGCAAGAATGGGTTGCACCTGACCCTCCACTAAGAGAGGAGGGCACGGATGAGTCTAGAGCCCTAGGAGATACTGAGGCTTCTGTGGGGCACAGTATTGGGCCCTTTCGCTCACAGACGCGGGAGTCACCTGTTCCGTCAGAACAAGTGCTTACCTTAGATTTGAGGATGTTCCAAGCTTTCACTCAGGTGTTTGTCCAAGCTATGGGACAGATGCCGTAATCTTTTTCTTCGACCCAAGTTAAGAAGGGGAAGCAGTTCGACAAGTTGAGGAAGTATGGATTAGTGGACTTTTACGAGACCACTGATCCCGAGTAAGCTAAGACATGACTAAGAAAGACGGAAAGGATATTGGAGCAGATGGATTGTGAAGATGACGAGAAGGTTGAATATGTTGCGAGTTTGCTACAAGGGGATGCTCTACATTGGTGGTAGAGTGTCCGGGAAGTCGGATGAAACCATCAGAGTTGGCCTGGAAGGACTTCCTGAATGTTTATGAGAAGAAGTATTTGTTTGAAGTGTACATCTAGTAAAAGCAGAGAAAGTTTTTAAGCCTCACCCAGAGGGAGATGACGGTGAGTGAATGTGAGTGCCGATTTACATAATTGGCCCGATATGCAGCTGAGTTAATGATGAGCGAAGTGGCTAGATGCCGAAGGTTTGAAGTGGGACTGCACTTGGCCATCAGAGAGAAAGTGGTGGTGTAGAATTTCAGTGATTTTTAATAGCTGGTTGAAGCGGCACTGAGGGTTGAGAATATAGAAAACATAAAGAGTTGTAAACAAAAAGAGAAAGGGGAGAGAACAGCTTAAGAGGGGAGGCGGTACTCTTATGTTAGAGAGGAGTACCAGGACTTTCCCTACACAGTCTGAGAGGAAGAGCAGTGGAGCAAGCAGGCCTAGAAAGATGAAAACTGTCTCACATCAGGCCTCAACAACTGGAGGCAGTAGGAGGGGAGATGGGGAGAAGCCACCCATTCCCAAATGTGACCAAGGTTTCATAGAGGGGAATGTTACCGATTAACTGGTGCGTGCTTCAATTGCGGGGAAAAAGGACACATGGCAATAGAGTGCCCTCATAATCCAAAACATGAGAGAAGTCAGATGCAAGCTACAAAGAGGGCTGAGACAGTAGGACACAGGATAGTAACGGAAGTAGATAGTTCTGATGCGTCCAGGAAAGGGAACCCTCCAGGGAGACCGAGGGTACAAGCACCCGCTAGAGTGTTTGCTATGATGAGGGAGGATGCAGAGACAGCTCTAGGAGTCGTAACTAGTATGATTAAATTATTTGATGAGGATATTGTTGTTTTGATTGATCCGGGTTCCACCCATTCATTTGTGTCATTGAGTAGAAGTATGCATGGTAGAGAATTAAGCCCATTAGATACTCCTTTGATGGTGAGTACTCCAATTGGCCAATGTATTATTATTAGTCAGGTATACAGAGACTGTGAGATACATATTGGAGGGGAACAATTAGTGGTGGATCTAATGCCATTGAGGATGGAAGGATTAGATGTGATTTTAGGTATGGACACCTTGGAGAAATATAATGCCAACTTATATTGGAGATAAAAGATCGTGGAGTTCGAAATTGGCAATGGTAAAAGTGTGGTGTTTATGGGGAACAAAAAAGTGAGTCCGACTAGAATGTTTTCGGCTTAACAGCAGAAAAACTGATAAGCATTTTTGTTCACAATTGTCAAATTTCAAAGACTATATAATTCATCATTTCATTGTGATCATGCCAAACATGTTCATCGATAAGTATTCACACGTTTCACATAATAAAAATCCTCAAAACATTGGAATCATTCAATTTATTCATATCACATATGTATGCAATGTTTATGAGACTTGAATTCATTTATTACATTATTGTGACTGAGTGCCTCTTTCACTTTCCCGTATCCATTGTGGATACTGGGCTCTATTATTATACTATTCTGTATTCATTGTAAATACCGGGCTCTATCATACAAATTAAGCTATAGGCTCTTACCACAGATGTCTGAGCTTTAAGCTCTTTGTCACTAGCGACTCCGATCACAACTACCTTTATATTTTATGCATTCATGGAATAAATGCATATCACGTTGTCAACATCATATTCAATCCATTGCATTTGGATTTACGTTCTCATTCACATTGGTCATCGGACTTGGTCCAGCATTCAACATATAAGTTGAGAATACATGTAGTCAATTATATTCACATTCAAGGAACATTTCTAATGTATTATTCATGCATCAAACGGCTCAAACATTTTATGTCCGAAAATCAATACACAACATCATATATCAAATCAATTCAGAAGTGAAACAAACAATCAAGGTGAGGCCATCTTATGTTACTCACAGTACACTCCAGATTAGTGTTTTCTTCCATAATCCGAAAATGGCTGGATGTAAATGTTGAATCCCGTATATCAATTTCATGTAACACATATAGTGCACACATATTATTAATTGCACAATCACATAAACATTTCATTAAACACATATGTGTATGTGTAAGGTATAATACATGCTCATATTGACAATCCTAAGTATATTTCCTTTATTCACATCTCATAATCAATTAACATTTTTCAATCATTTTTTTAATATCTAATTCACTTTACTTGCTTTACTCATCTCATTCATCATTCGCTAGGTTCACTTAAGATCTCATTCAAGTCTAATTACCTCATATGGAGGCACCCTAGCATTGATTGATTCAAACTTCACTCAAAAGACCACTCTTTTTTTCTCTTTAGGTCTAGCCACGATTATGGTGTCCCTAACAAGATCGTGACAGAAACTTTTTCTAGCCAGGCCACGATCATGGTGTCCCTACCACGATCGTGACAGAACCTTATTTTATCAGGCCAAAAGGGCCACGATCGTGCCCTGCACTTTTCTTCCTCCATCCACACGAATTTAACACTTATACCAACATCAATTCTACTCCAAATTCTCCCGAATTCATATGAATTAATGCAATTTCATTCTATGGTAATTATATTACCTGTTTATTGCATTAAAATCTACAATCCTTTACTCATTTGATTCAACATTTCAAACTTAATCTCATCATTCATGAAATCCAATCTCCTTCCATACTATGTCTTATTGATGATGCAATCAAACAATTCATTAATTATGTTATGTCCTCATTTAACACTCTAAACATTTCACATTTAGATGCATTACTTTTAAACATCATTTTCCTTAAAGGTATAACATCAAGATCAATCAAAACTTATCACACATTTAACTAATTTTTCTAACATCACTTATGTTCCTTTTAAGTCCCAATTAAGTCCAAAAACATCATAATTATATACTTCATCCTTAATTAGTTCAAACATTACATAATCACAACATTACCATGAGAAATCTCTGCCCTGCCATGATTGTGACAAACCAAATTTCCTAGTATTCCTGTAGTTTTCGAGTTTTTCTCATGACTGATTTTTAGGTCAATTTTGTATGACCATTTTGACCTATACAAAGAGGTTTTTAGGCAACACTTTCTTCTAATAAAAAGTTCCTATATGTATTAAGTTTCTAATGACATCAAATCCATGCATTTTGGATCAACATCATGCAAGTATAATCAAAATACTATATACTATTCTCATATCTTGAAAGAACACAATTCTTAACTTTAAGTGAAATTTCAAGACTCTTATAGACAGATTTCAAATTTGATTCCTTCATGAAAAATGTAACCACATGTTGATTGTTTACTCTAAATCAAAATTCATCTAATTTCAATATTTACAGATCAAGTTATGTCCAAAATACAGATGTATGTTCAGTAAAAACACTCCATCTAACATATTTCAGCACACCTTTAACTTCATTTTCATCCTAGTTCATCTATTTTGCTTAGTCTATCATTTCTAAATCATGTCCTAATTATTTCCTCTTCATTCCCACTTCCACTTCAAATCAATATCATACAACTCAATATCTATTTTTGATCACTAACCCAAAAACAGAACATAATACATTCATTCACAAATCACTTTTCTGCTCTTCCTTTAACCCTATTTTAGGACTCATTCTAACTCTAAATCATCTCTACCTAAATTTATGAATCATTAATTATGATGCACATAAAAGCAAGACATGAACATACCTAGTTTTTCTCATTCACGTCCGACATAGATAACACCATCTTATGATCATATGCCTTCTAACTATCATTATACATGCTTCATTCAACAAATCAAGAAGAGTAAAGCTTTTAACTTACTTGTTTACTTAAAGATCTTCAAAAATCACCATGAACCTTAGTTTCTAAAGCATCACACGATCATCTTTCATGGAAGCATGGGTTGGGTCTTTTTAATAGCAAGATGAAGAAGACAAGGGTTTTGAAGTAACTAGTGATGAAAAATAACAGCTAGGATTAACATGGAGTGTGAGAGAAAAGAGTGTCATAGATGATGGAGAAGAAGAAAGAAGAAAATAGGAAGAAGAAGAGAAGAAGAGAGAGAGCATTTAACAAGTGAAAGAACAAATGAGAGTTGGTCTTTCATTTGAAAAAATTTGTGGGATATAAGTGGTGTGGCAAGTGATACTTGTCTCTTTCTCATGGTTCCATTTGTCCCTCCTTTAATAACTAGTTTATTTGATTCCAATTTCTATTCCAATTGACTCCTAATTTTCAATGAAATATGTCATTAAATCCTAATGTGATTCATAAAAATTTCTACTGCCATCTGACACTTATTTCTGCCACTATTCATCAATTGTCTTGCCACTTGGCATTTTTCCTAGTCCAAAATACCTTTAATTTCCAGAAAATTCTCAAATTTCACCAAAAAATCTAAATTAATAATTAAACACAACAACTCAATTTTGAAGACACATAATCTATAATTCACATATTAATCACATTAAAACAATCATTTATACCCGAAAATGTCAAATGCGTGCATGAACAAATTATTGTAATGTGTGCAATGATCAAATTCACGTGTGTGTATACTAATAATATGCATGAGTATGAAATGCAATTTTCTAATATCTCAATAATATTTCTCATAAACGGAATTCCCAGGCTCAAACCTTTAGTATGGGAACGAGATGTTACATAAATTATCTTAAACTATTTTATTAATCTTTAGTTATCATTCTTAATATTGTGCTGGATACAAAACACATCAACAAGATCTAACTACTACTGCTCTATTTACCCTCTCTTAAGATCATTTTAAAGCTTTTAAATTCACTTAATTGCAATACATCTGTGATGTTACAAACTCCAATCATCATTCCTATCCTGTTAAATGAAGTTGTCTTCAAGGAATTAGTGAATATTTATATGTTGTATTGTAATGGACCAATTTTATACCACCATCCTCTGTCAAATATTGTAAAAAGTTATGTCTTAACATGGATTTCTTTGGTCATTCCATAAAACAAACAAATGAGACTTTGAAAGTTTAATGGTTGAAGAATATACATTATTGTTACTTCTTTCTACTCCATTCCCAACTCTGTGACTACTTTTCTCATCCATGTCATTTGGCAAGAATCAAAAGTGCCAGTCACGTATTCTACTTTTATTAGTTAAAGTGCCACTGTAGGCTACTTTTTTGAACTCCAAGGAACATTCTTTAATCGTGTATTGAAATATAATCTTAAGTATTCTTTATGACATCTAAATTTCCTATAAATTCACTGGATATATCTAATTAACTTGCCTTTATCACCTTTCTTGTACAGTAAACCATAACTGATGCAATATCTTATAAGATGCATGTGAGTATGAAGTTAATGCCTTTATCATCTTTGTATTAATCCTCTAAATGATTAAGCTAACTTACTTGGACATTCTAGCATATTCAAAGTTTAGACATTCTTTAATTTTCTTGAACCTTTTATTTTATATGGAATATTTTAACTAGAAGGCAAAGTATTTTGATTAAGAATGTGTCATTTCCTAATACATTCTTATTCCTAACCTCAAGTTTTTATATGTTTTTTGTCAGATGGATGAGCATATTCCTTCAGTTGAGAGTTTTAATCTAGTACCAGAGGTAGGAGTGGAACCTTTTATTCTGACACCAATTGACGATAGAAGTTCAATTAGAACTTAAGTTAGTCAACACAAAAGTGAAGTTTGGAATCACTTTAAGAAAACTATATCGACCGAAAGAATTGAAAAAGTAAAGTGCAATTATTGTCAAAAGTTGTATTCAAGTGGTTCGAAAGATAGAACGTCTCATTTAAAGAGACATATCGAATAATGTACTAGAAGGAAGATGGATTTAGCAGGTGAAACATTTTTGACCCCTAAACTTATGAAAGGAAAGAATAAAATGACCATAACAACCATAGATCAAAAATTTTGATGGCTAATATGATTATTGGAGATGAACAACCATTGTTTATGGTTAAAAGCAAAAGATTCAAGATATTTCTTAATTTACTCCAACTGACTTTCAAGGTTCCAAGTCAGAATATATTGAGGAATGATATTTTTTAAATTTATGATGACAAAAAGAGAGAAACATTAAGAGCATTGTCGAGTGTTTAGGGATGAATTGCCATAAGAATAAACATGCGAATAGCCGATAACCAAAAGAAGGGTTACATAGCGGTGACACACATTATATTAATAATGATTGGAAGTTATGCAATAGACTTTTAAGGTAATTTATATTCTTTAATATTGTTATCATTTATTTTTCATTATTTTATGAATTTATGATTCATGTTGATATGTTTGTTCATGATAGGTTCATTCATGTGCCGACACTAGATACAAGTGAAAAATTGGAAAACATGTACAAAAAACTATTTGATGAAATTGAACATTGACAATAAAGTAGCCTCTGTTACAGTCGATAATTGTAGCACAAATGATGCTATAATTGAGAAGTTGAAGGGTAATATACGGGTTAGGAGCTTATTGGATGGAGGTAAGTTATTTCATATGCGTTGTTTTGTGCATATTTTTAACTTGATTATGAAGGATAGGTTGGAGACGATAAAGGAAGCAATATAGTGTATTCAGAATAGTGTTTTATATTGGAGTGCAACTCCTAAAAGAGTTGAAACTTTTAAAGATGGTGCACAAATTTTATGCATTCTAAATTCAAAGAAGTTTGTTTTGGATTGTCCTATCAGATAAAACTTAACCTTTAAGATGTTAGAGTCGGCAATCCCATATGCTCAGCTGTTTATTAGACTAGCCGAAAGCGATTCTTAGTATACCTACGTACCATCATAGGATCAATGGGACTTGCCTAGAGAAATTTGTATGAAGTTGAAATCATTCAATAATTGGATTGAATTATTCTCAGGAACAAAATATCCAACTTTGCATCGTATCTTTAACATTATGTCCAACATAAAGCATGTTTTATCATTGTGGATGTTTGACTCCAATGCGGTGATTCAAACTATGCCAGAGTGGATGACAGAGAAGTTTAATTCTTATTGGTCTAAGGTTGGAGATATTGTTGCAGTATTATATGTGTTAGACCTGAGATATAAGATTGATGAGTTGAATATATTTATAATGCATTATGCACTGGTGAAGATCAAGAGTGTCTACATATCATGAAACAATTATGGTATCAATTGTTTAATGATTATGAAGTTAGAATGCAACAAACTCATGATCAGGATCTTAGTAGTGCTTCAGGCAGTTCAACTTCGACTTCAGTTTCAAGTTTGACTTTTTCTTTTGACCCATTATTGACAGATTCTTTTTCAAATTTTTTGAAAGAGAAAATGGCTAGGATTTCTTACAATACGATGGAGTTAGATAAAAAATTTTCCACAGATTGTGTTCCTAAAATTAAAGCTGAGTCATTCGATATATTGTCATAGTGGAAGATGTCTACACCGAATTATCCAGTCTTGCAAAACATTGCACGAGACTTGCTAGCTATTCGATCATCCACCGTTGCTTTAGTGTTTGCATTTAGTACTAGTGGTTGGGTCATTACTCTTCATCATGATTGACTTCATTATCGCACTATAGAAGCCTTTATGTGTGGTCAAATTTGGTTAAATAATTAAGATATTGATGGTAAGTTTTTCTTTTAATATATTTATTTTATCTATCTTTATATTATCTTACCTAATATTGTGTTTTTTATTTTCCTATAGCCACAAGTACTAATGCGAAGGGGACTAGTGAAATTAATCGTCCAATTGAAGGTTATTTTGATCAAATATATAAAGATGAAGGTATTTTTAATATTACATTACTAAATATTCTTTTTATTTTAATATTATGTTACTAAATATAATGTTTGTACATATAGATGATTGGATCCAAACTGTTAATGATCTTACCAACAAGTACAATTAGTCAATTAGGTGATGCTCTCTCAATCTCCACCCTCTAGTCTATCCAGCATGATATTATCTTAATTTTGCATTTAGATAATCATTCGTGTAAAACAAAATTTTCTATAGTTAATGAATTTGGTTTTATCAATTCTCTGTTATAATAATTAATAAATTATTTAAGTAAAATTAATATTTGTAATTAATTGAATTGAAATTTAACTATAACTGTTAACTTAATGACTTTTCATCAATTGAATTAAAATTCCTAATTTATCATACCAATAAATACATCTCAAGATTTTAATTTGAAAATGTATTTTCTCATTAATGATATACAAATGTATATAGCACCCTTCAATCTAAACCTGACTTAATGACTTTTAATATAAATTGTGTTAATATTTAGCACATTAGACCTAAAATATTAATTAAAACATTAAGAAGTTAGTGATGTTACGCTTTCATTCAATGACATAGTTTTATTCAAATGAAATATTAAGTGGTTTAAATAAAAAGATATAAATATTAATTAAAATATTTTGTAATATTTTGTAATTTATGAAATATCATTTACTTATGACACTCTAAGGACTAAAAGGATTTAAAGTAAAACTTATATCAAGGTTTCGAGTAAGGAATTACTCTTAACAAACTTTTAATTAGAGTAACTCAGGAATGAATCTTCTAATATTAGAATTTAGAAAGGAGAAAAAATTATGAATATAAATTTATATTAGTTAGAATATAATGATTTTAAAAAAAGTCAAAGAAGTATTTTCAAAAGTAATAAAAATAATAATTTATAAAAACATGTCAAAAGTATTTATAAAATGTATTATAGTTTTAATAAAATAATAGTTATTTTCAATATAATATACTATATGTATTTGTTTTTATAACTCAATTACTTATATATTCTTTTAGAATTGACACATTAGGATTAATAAAGTGATTACTTAATTCATTTCAAGATTAATATAAATACATATATGCATAATGTATATATTGTCTAAATATGAAAAATAAAATTAAAAAGTTTAAATGCGTTAAGATTAATAATCATATTAATTAATTTCTTTTAATATGTGTAATAAAAATATAACATTTTATCATGATTATTTAATAATAGATATAATATGAAAAGGCAATAATATTTATACAACTATACAAGTTAAAAAATCAACAACTAAAGGTACAACAACTACATCAATCAAGAGTTTTGTACATAATTTATAAAAACATTAAAAGTTTAAAAATATTATATTATAAACTTAATAAATGTATTTTTTTTAAAATCATATTTTTAAAAATATAATAATTTATTTAACAGGAAAAAAATAATATTTGAAATAAATTCATTGTACTTAGATAATAACTTTTTTACATTTAAATTATAATTACTTGTTGTAATAAAATTACAAAATTAAAATTAAATTCACTTGTTTATAAGGAATAATTATGACAACATTACCATTGCTACATATTTTTAATGAAAATATATTGGTTTGTATTTTATATCTTTTATTTTATATAAATATTTTTGTATAATTTATATGTAATTTCAACTTACACTTTACTATAAATGGTTATGCTATAATTTATAATTTATGAATTTTAAAGAATACAATTACAACTTTTTCAAATTCTCTTAAAATAAATATACAAAAATTTTGAAAATATATTAAACGATTAGCCTAACTGAGACTCGACAGGCTGCCCGTGGCTGGGGTGGGCCGCCTAAGAAGGTTGACCTCAGCCAGTCCATGGGCCATGAGCTGCTGGTGGCCAGCACGAAAATTTCTTTTAGCCAAGCCGAGATAGGCCTGTTGGACCAATGGTGGTTGACAAATAAAAATCCCTTTATGTTTTGATAATTATAAAATATATAGAATTGGTTAAG
>JAOQMS010065943.1:0-24282 GCA_027563885.1 Erythroxylum longipes
CTTTTGGTCATTTAGTTTGTATTACAAATACTTATTATTTACAATGTAATGTTTTTATTATCAATTAAGATATTTTAGCTTTTAATCATTAATCAAAATTTCTATTTCCATAAATTAAATGTATACTATAAATTTCTAATTATTAAAATTACACATTAACCATAATTTAAATATAATAACAATATATATTACATATTTTAAAGAAATGTCCGTCGGTAAATACATGACAAATTACCGATGGTACAAAAGTACTTCCATCGCTAAGATAGAAGCAATTATCGATAGAAATTCATTTCCGTCGGTTAAGCTTTTAGCAAATATACAGACAGTAAGTTTGTTAACATCGGTAAATACGCTGACAGAACAACACAACCATCACTAAATTGTACCGAAGGTCAGGCATAGAGCAAATCATCAGTATAGTTACCGACGGCAAGATAATATTCCGACGCTAAATTTACTGACGGTAACAAATTTATCGTCGGTAAAGTTACCGACATAATCTGCTTTGATCGTCGGTAAGTATTAGCTACGGCCGAATCTATGATGCTTTCGTCTATAGGTAAATTTCATCGGTAATATGTATTACCGATGGAATGTTTGTTTTTTCGGTCAGTAATTTCTGTCACAAAATGGCATTTTTCTTGTAGTGCATTACTCTATGTGTCATTGAAGACTCTCTTCATGACACATAATTGCTCTAGCCAAAGACTCCTGAGTAATGACCTGAAAAGAGGTCATGCGTATCATCTCCTTCTATCAGGAGTGATGAATCCTTATTGGCTACCCAATTACCTTCAAATACCAATAGTTGTACCCAATCACTACCCTGAGAGCGACTTTGTCTTGAGGTAACAAGGAATAATGTCAACATACAGGATTCGTATCCAAGAGCACCTCAAGTCTAAGGATATTTACACTATTGCTATGATGGAAATAATCACCAACATTTGATAAATCATCCATATGATAATCTCATAGCGGGTCATCTGATGTACTTACTACCCTGAGTAAGCATCAACATATTAACTCTAAACATCTCATGCTTACAATTTATGAGATCCACTGCTTGATCAAATCAAGAAGTGAAATATGTGCTAATCTATCTGGATTAATAATGTCCTGTCTTATTAATCCTATGGCTATAGATTATTTAGATACTAACATAATTGCAGATGATAGCAATCTCATTATCATGATCTCATCATGATTTCCTTTATCCTATGTTTTATATCATGGACTTCTTAGTTTGATTTAAGATCAATATCAATTCACGCATAAATAAATATCAAATTAATGAAAAATGCCTTTTGCTTTATTAATCAAAATAAAGTTTGTACAAAAGTGCTAAAGGTGATTGCCTTTAGAGCACCACTTTAACACACCCAACTTGGTTCAAAGTATGGTTAAAATGTGAACTCCCACTAGACTGACTACGTCACACCTAGCCCAAGTGAGGTTAGTTCTTGTCCCTGAGACTCATTACTCAATTTGATATGTCACTGAAGGCTATCTTCATGACATTTCCAATCTAACTAGAGATTCCTGAGTAATGACCTCGACAAGAGGCTATAGGTACCATCTCCTTCTATCAGGAGTGGTTAATCCTTTATTGGCTACTCAATAAAAAGAATGTTTTCAAATTAAAAAAAACTACCAAACTTGTTAATAGCTTGATTTTTCATGAAAACCTACTGAGGAAGAGTTACACTTTTGTTTTGACTAAATGATCATCAATGTGTGTGTGCAAGTGATAGAGGTGAATAGACTCAACATTAAAATTTTGATTAGTTTGTATATTTAGTCCAAGGTGCTTAAACGCGAATTTCACTTGTTAATAAGTTAGAACGACTTAAAGGATTATGTTTATAGTTAAATTTGTTTTTCTAAGTTAAAGTCATTATCTCATTATTGCATATGTCTGTTTTATGTTTTCTTGTGTTGTTTATTGTTTTGTTTGCTTGAGGACAAGCAAATGTTTAAGTGTGGGGATGTGATAAGTGTAAATTACATCGTGTTTTAAGGCATAGTTTGATCCATTAAAATGATCATTTAGTATGTGTTTAGGTTAGAATTATGTTAGTTTGTTAATTATTTGTGTTTTAAGTGTTTTATGGGTTAGTACAGATTTTAAGCTTAAATATTATGTTTTTGAGGCACCTTGATGTGTTTGCTAGTGTTTCAGGGTCAATATTGAAAAACATAGGAGTTTCAAAAGACATTCAAGTTGAATCAACTGCTCATGATCATAACACAACAAACCACGATCGTGACAGAAGGCTTAGATGTAGGCCACCATCATGGCCTGCAGGGCCACAGTCATGGCTTACGTCAGGTAGACGCGCAGCCACTCCCAAATTTCATATTTCAAGGGATTTTTTGTACTTTTCAAACCCCAAAAAAATCCTAGTTCAACTAAAAAAAACATAAATAAAACAAGAAGAATAGAAAAGACGGAGCTTTTGCATCAGCCACTATTAGAGAGAAACCTTAGAGAGAATTGTTAAGAGATTGAGAAAGAGAAGAAGGAAGAGAGAAGTGAAGAAGAAGCCCACATCGACATACTTCCTAAATCAGAAGTTTCTGACGTTACTGCCTCCTGTCTCCATTTAGATTCATATTTCTTATTATTTTCCATGTTTATTATTATATAGAATTGAGAATATCAGTTTGATGATAAAATTATGAATGTTAAGATATTCTATACTCACCTTCCAGTTTTTTTATCTTTGATTTAATAAAATCTAATTGTTTTATGTTTATTGGATTTATTGTGATTGATTTATGTGATTGTATAATTTGATAATAGACTGAGAGGGTGAATCGAATGAAAAATAATTAAATTGGGCTAATGAAAGTTAGGTGATTTAATAAGAATGAGAAATTAATCAAATCAATAATTGTGTAAAGAGAGATCTCGCATAGGTTCCCGATAGTTTATTAGAAAACTTTAGATCTATTAGGGTTTTAGATAGATTGTTAATTGAGAGGTAATTTTCCATAATCTAATTAGGGTTTAAAATTTAGGGTTAATAGTTATAACTCAAGAGAGAGTAATCAACCCTAGGATCATCTAGGACCAATAATTCAATAATTTATAATCAATTATGTTAGCGTTAAAGATAGGTAAAAATTCCCCCTTCTCTTAATTGACATTTCCTTTAGGTTGATTCATGAGTGTGTGTTGCAACTACTACTTTGTTAATATTTTCATAATTGATTCTTGGAATTGAGTTGCATGCCTGAATTAATTTCTTGCCTTAGTTTTGTTACATTTTGAATTAATATGAATTGTTTTGGCCTTAGATTTTAGGATTAGATTATCCCTCCTCATGGGATCGACACCTTAGGTGCTACGCAAATGACCCGTACACTTATGGATTATCGAGGTTATTAATTAGAACTTAACACATATTGGAAAACCACGATCAACAACAATTGTTCATAAAATTTAAATAGAAACCAGCATTATTAAGACTAGAAACTGAAACAATATTTTTAGTCAATACAGGTACATAAAAATAGTCATCCAATTCTATTACAAGCCCACTAAGGAGTGTTAATACTTAAGTTCCTACAACTAATGCAGTAACTCTTACTTTATTGCCCACGTGCAAGTCCAACTCTCTCTTATTGAGTTGTCAATCATTCCTGAGGCTCGACATATTAGTACATATGTGTGAACCACATTCGGTATCTAATACCCATATGTTATTATTATAAATAGTATTAATATCAATAACAAAACATACCTAAAGTAGATGGGGCATCTTATGCCTTCTTCTGCTTCAATGACTCTAGATAGGCGTTACAGTGCCTCGTCCAATGGCCATCCTTAACACAATGGAAGCATGTTTTGTTAGCTACACCTTAGCTTTCTTCTTGGCTACACCTCCCTTAGGCCTTACGGACTTCTTCTTCTTTTAGTTATTCTTCCTCAAACCAAAAGAGTCCTTATTGTCTTTCTTGATAGATGGCTCAACTATTTGGAGCAAGTTGATCAATTCAGGAATTGTGGATATATGGTTCATCCTATAATTAAGCACAAATTCTAAATAACTATCAGTCAAACTAGTCAAAATTAAGTCTATACTAAATTCAGGATCCATCAAAAAAACTAAGGAGACTAACCTATCAATGCAGCCATTCATCTTCAGTGCCTACTGTACTGGAGATGTCCCCTCAGCCATCTCGTAGCGGAAGAGCAATCTCGAGGTCTCGAACCTTTCAGACCTTGCTTGTTCATCAAACAGTTCTGTCAAATGATATACTATGGTATGGGCATCCATAGCCTCATGCTGCTTTTGCAACTTTGGTGACATAGTTGCTAGCATGAAGAACAAGCCATCTTACTATCATCGAGATGCTTTCTATATGCCTTCTGGTCCCTATCAGAAGCATCAGTAGTAAAGGGATTGGGAAGTCGTTCATCTAAGACGTAGCCTACTATTTCTAATTTGAGAACTATTCTCAAATTCCTAAGCTAGTCTAAGAAATTGCACCCAGTTAACTTGTTGGCTTCCATCAGTGAGCGTAAGTTCACACTATTTGTCATGGTGTCGATTCTGGCAACCTATATGTCAAAGAGAGATGGTGTTAGACTGTATGTAAATGTATGTCAATTAGGACTTAACTAACATGCATTATGGCTCCCACTATTTTCTCACAAATCCATAACACGCAATATGAATCTAAGAGAACTTGTATAGAAGTTCTCTTAGTGGGTCAATATCCAATATCTCTAAGAATAACCTTAGGTTTATCCAACAAGCCACCCTAGGTCAATCGGTAGGTATCGATCATATCAGTTGCATTTATAATGCAACTATTGAATCTAATGCTATCAACTATTGATATGTGCACACACATTAGGCTATCAACTCTTGATGCATGTACATCTCATGTACACTACCCAACTTTGCCTATTTCCATGTTAACTTTGGGTTTGCCTAACAAATCAACGCTTCTAGTTAAAACTGAACCATTAATTTGAAAACCTTATTTCCATAATTCAAACATATTCGTGTATAGTAGACTTGATTTTGCCCAACAACCCTAAACCCAAAAGAACTCTGGTTCTCATCATATTAATGGAAGGAATTAGTTTTAACATTCTAAATGAGAGATTTCTACTTAGGTCTCATCCAACTAGGAAGGTCTTATGTATATCACACACACACACATATATATATAGTTACTATAATTATATGGCATGATATAGACACCTTAATCAAATTGGACTTAAGTCTATAACCATCCATCGTGCAAGCCCACGCAAAATCTTAGTATGCATTCTCTAATGCATCAAAAAACACATAGAAATTTTGGTTATGACAAGTTATGGATCTTAGTCGATTCAACTCTTAAATTGAATTGCTAATCTTGCTAAAATTTAATTTTGCATGTGATTTTCAATTTGGAATTTAATATTAATCAAATTAAATTAAACTCTAATTTTCCAGAAATTATTACAAAATTAATTCACCTGAAAATATTTATTTGATATCAAAATTAAACACTTTAATTTTGTCACACATGCTACTTTCTAGTCATACTATAAAATGCTATGCTTTAATTAAAATGCAACATACCACTCCCATAAAGCATACGCCCGACATACAAAAGGATATTCGATAATATACACTATGGGAACAACACATTAAGACAATCGCATTAACACATTTTAAGGCATCACACATATCATAAGCAAACCAATATTCATTTTAGTCCATTTCATTAACAAACATATCCGGTCATAAATGTCATTACATTTTAAAATTTACATGTACATTATACAACAGTTGAAAAATGCTATTCTTGATGCATAATGATTATAGGTACAATCGATCTAAACAACTAGCTCATGTCCAAATGCAGTAGCTATACTCTAACTAAACTAGCTAGATCTCTTCTGAACCTAAAAAACAATGTTGCAATTTTGATGAATTTGCAAACTCAGTGAGCAAACCATCATTGATGTGCTCACTCCAGTCAGAACACAAAGTCAAGTATATAACCAATTTCAAGAAGTTTAATACATCATTAAGTATCAAATCCCACATCACATTTTGCTATATTTCATCAAGAACAAGTACAAAACATATACAAACATTCCATAACACTATTTCAGAACAATCCATTAATTCATCTCAATCATTCATATGATACATGTAAAGTTTTATATATATATATATATGCAAATGCAGGTGTGACTCCATTTTCATTTTACTTTGTTATAACCGAGCACCTATTTACTATCCCATATCTGTTGTGGATACCGGGCTCATTTCATTTACTGTCTCATATCTGTTGAAGATACTGGGCTCATTATTAACTGAGTCTGTGGCTCTTTGTGCACAATTCCTAAGCTCAAAGCTTTTTTTCACGTTGGTCACTCTAACTATAACTCCTTTATCTGATCATGCATATCAATGTAATGAAATGCATCAATTCACATTCTATGCTATCAATACTTTTCATTCAATGTGTTCATGTCATTTATCACATTTTTCAGACCTGAGTCCAACATTTAACATTCAGTTGAGTACATATTCCATATTTCATATACAATTTGAAAATACTTCATAAATATCAAACTCCTCAGACCAACAATGTCCATAATCATAGCAATCATATAAGTAACTGTTCAATAACTGAAAGTTAACGAAAAACAATTCAATAATAGTGAGGAACATCTAGGTTAACTCACAGTATGTTCCAGAAAAGCTATTGCCTTGATGATCAGACAATGTCTAACTATTGAGGATCACCGTGCATGTTTCTCGTCATGCATACATAAATAGTTCACAAATCACTAACTTGGTTAATCATATGATTATTCAATCATTCACATATATTTATGTCATGTTTCAATGCATGCTCAATTGACTTTCTGATATGTATTCATATATAAAGATCTTGACCATTCAAATATTATAGCTTGTGTTCTACTATTTTGCAATCAGGTTTATACCTTAAGTAAGTTTAATTTATTCCCATTTCATCATTCACACATTCACCAAACCTTTCTAGCAATATATCTTGACATAATTTCCCAATTCTCATTCATTCATACCTAATATACATTACTTATATCCTTTGGATCATATTTTCATTCATAAGAACAACATTACTCTTATGACAATTCATAATTTCTAGATTTGGATACATTGATATCAAAACAATTCATTCTTTAATTTATGTTACCAATTAACATTCTAAACTTATCAAACTCTTGATCAATTAATCAAGCAACATACTAAGTCCATTCCTAGCCTTAATCAAGTCCAAATACACCAATTAAGAGTAACTTATCCTCATTTGGTTCAAAAAACACACAAAAATAAGATTATGATTTCAAAGCCTTGCCTACGATCGAGGAGGACCTTCCCACGATTGTGGGATGAATGCCCCAAAGTGTACTATCCAATTTCCCTCGATTCTCCACAAATTTCATCTACTTAGGATCATCATTGACACTTCAAATTTTCCAGAATTCATACTCTCAAAAGTTACTTCAATTCATGTTAATATCGTTTCCATCTTGGTTATATTAAAGCTCTCTAAATTCTATTTATTTATGTCACTAACAATCGTTCTTACATATACACCAACATCCCCATTTTCTTCCAAATTCAAAAGAAAACTCTTTCATATCAAATTCATAACACCTTCATAACAATCCATTAATTATACCTCAATTATATCTTAATTATACCTCAATCCCCCATCAATTTCAACTCAATTTCTAGCTCAAAAACATTCATTTAATAGGTCATAAACTATTGTTCTTCATGTATACTAAACAGAACATAAACTACCATTTATGCATCAATTTCCCAGCACACACCAATACTTCAATCAATCAATCACCAATTCAGTCATCATCAAGTTATATTATTTTATATCACAAGAGATTAGTATTTTACTTACTTCTTTAGACCAATTGTCTCCTTAAATATTAACCAGCTTAGCCTTATATGCATGCACGATCATCCCAAAGGTAGTGACAAGAAGAAGACAGTAAAATCTGTCTATCTTTGTGAAGAACTTGACCAAGGTTTTGAGGTGAAAATAGACAGAATTTAAGCAAGAGTTCAAAGATGTGAGGGATAAGTGAATTTCGATGGTGAGAATTGGGAGAAGGATGAATCACAACAGAAACAATAAAGAAGATGATTTTGCATTATTTTAAATTATTAGGTGCAAGGTGTCTATATATTACAATGAAACTTATCATGTTTGCATGTAAGCCACTTGTCCTCTGCTTATGCTTTCAAATCTCACCAAGATCCTAGGACATTTGTCACTCAATTCTATAGCCATATGTCACTTATTTCTTAGGCTTAGTCATCCTAATTTTTCACATGTCAACTTGTCTTGTCACTTGACATTTTTATTAGACTAAATATACATATTAATTCATCAATCTCTCAATTGCAACAATTAATTCCAAATTGCTAATTTTAATCCATCAATTCTTATTATTGTTAAACCAAAGTACAAGACATTGGAAATGCACATTCATGTTGCATTTATTTTAGTTTCATACCTCGGAATATGTCAATTAAGTGCTCATACCATCTTTACAATGTTTTTCGAAATCATAAATCATGTGTGTATGCTATTATTATACATATGAATGAAGTCATAAAATCATGTCGTAAATGTACCAAATTCATTCTATTTGATACAACTCATGAGACTCGGTAATCTAACACTTCAATCCCTTAACAATTCAAGAGACGGGATATTATATAAAATAATTCAAAATTAATTTCCAAAATTTTCCAAAACATCAAATTATCATTCCATGCATCTTTAGGTCATTTCAAGTTCACCAAAATAATTTTGGAATCACCCAAAATCATCAAGATAATCAAAACTACACCTAGACACATAAAATGACAAATTTGACATCTAAAATTTTTTTAGAAATCTAATTTTGAGAAAATTCATTATAGGCATGCACAAGATATCAAAGTAACACATTTTTTATCACATAAAAATATTTTTAAGGTTTTAGAATCGAAACATACACATACAAAATTATCAAAAAACACAGTTCCATCAATTTTAACAAAATTAATCATATCTATGTACTGTTTGAAAATTTTAATTAAAATTTTTAATTATTTCTGGAAAAAATCCAGAGGATTAAACACATTCTAAATATGCTTACATTATTTTTCTAGAGTCAAATTCCAAGAAAAACATGTTCATCCTCAATAATTTAGCCAACTATCATCATTTGTTCTGCAAGAAAACAATTTTCAGCATGTTGTATAAAATTCGAAAACAAATATTTTAATCACGTTAAAATTAATGTTCAATCAGTAAAATAATATAAAAAAATCTCATAAGCAAATCAGTGAAAGAAAATCATGAAAACAACGTTTTACAATTTAATTTCACATTTTACACAACAAATCCTAAAGATGTCATAACCATGCAATCCTATTGTGTATGTAATGAAACTGCATCTAATAAGCACTAACCTTGCTCTGATACCACTGTAAGGTTTCGATTATGCATCACATGCATCACAAATCAGAACATACATAGCAAAAAATAAAACAAAACCCAAAAATACATAATCAAACATGGGCCATTAGATGTAGTAAATCAAAACATAAATAAGATGTGTGTACCTTTCCCGATGATCTGTTTCATTCTTTAATATCTTCACCACTTCAGGTTATCATAAACCACAACAACCATGCTAGATTGTCTCTAATATAGTCTACATGAATATAGAATAAAGAAACCTCCAAGAAAATGGCAGAACACACACAAAAGTGCTAGCTATTGATGTGTGTTCGTGAGAGAATGTTTGTAGAGAGTAAGAGAAGATGATAAACACTTCACCAAAAGTCTCTCTATTTTCACACAACACTTGCACGAAAATTGGTGTTTTTACACCCTTTGGCCTTCCTCTAAACCCCATCATCAATGGAGAGAGTTAGTGGGAATTAAATGGCCATTGATCCCACTTAATATGCATGAAAATGTTCACCCCTTCTTATTTTATCATCATGCTTAATAAGCAAGATTCACATGTGTCATATGATTCACAATCAAATCTAAACTACCACACTTGTTTAGCTTAGTCATGCATCTCTCATATCTTGGATCGCCATCCAAAACCATTTTACTCATTCTTCACATGTCCAATACGTGTGATCCATTAGTTTCCCGGTTATACTGGCCATTTGAATTAACACTTAATTTAAGCCACGCATGAGCAGTATCTAGCAACACATCATGACCCCAAATTAATTGAAAAGTCAATGGTTTGAGTATGAACCCTTCCATAGACAATGTTCTCGTGCAATTTGACCTTTCACTATCTATACCCCACTTAGTTTAGGGTATAGTTAAAATGTCAACTCCCACTAAACTGACTGCATCACATCTAACCTAAGTAATGTTAGTTCTTATCCCCGAGGTTCATTACTCGATTGGATATGTCACTAAAGACTATCTTTATGACATTTCCACTTTATCCAGAGATTCCTAAGTAATAACCCTGACAAGAGGTCATGGGTATCATCTCTTTTATCAAAAGTGGAGAATCCTTTATTGGCTACTCAATTACCTTCGAATACCTCAAGCTGTACCCAATCACCACCCTCTGAGCAACCTATAAGAGACAACGAGGAATTGAGTCAAAATACAGGATCAGTATCCAAGATATCCTTGAGCTCCTCAAGTTTAAGGATATTTGTATCATTGTTATGACGAGACTATCATTGACACTAAAATAGATTATTTATATGATTGTGTCATAGTAAGTCATCCAATGTACTTACTACTCTTAGTAAGCATCCACATGGTAACTCTAAACAACTCTTACTTACTACTTATGAGATCCAGAGCTTAATCCAATCAAGGACTATAACATATGTTTTTCTATCCAGATTAATAATGTCCTGTCTCATTAATCCTACAACTAGGGATAATTCAGATACTAATATAATTACACTTGATAGGAATCTTATTATCATGATCTCATAATGATTTTCTTCATTCTATGTAATATATCAGGGACTTCAATAATTTGATTTAAGATCATTATCAATTCATAAAAAATGTGAGCATCAAATTAAGGAAAATGCCTTTTTATTAATCATAGAGATTTATACAATAAGTGCTAAAGGTGATTGCGTTTAGAGCACTTCTCTAACCATAGTGGCTAGCATTATATAGCTAGACATCTCACTATCATTGAGATGCTTTCTGTATGCCTTCTAATCACTATCAGAAACATCAGTAGTAGGGGGATCGAGAAGTGGTTCTTCTAAGATGCAACCTAGTTTCTCCAACTTGAGAATTATTCTCATGTTCCTAAGCCAGTCTAGGAAGTTGAGTCCAATCAACTTATTGGTTTCCATAAATGAGCATAGGTTCAGACTAGTGGTCATGGTGTCAATTCTTACAACCTAACGTCAAAGAGAGAAATACATAAATGCATATCAATTATGACTTTACTAACACACATTACGGATCTCACTATTTTCTCGCGAATCCATAACCCTCAATTTGAATCCAAGAGAACTTGTATAGAAGTTCTCCTAGTGGGTCGATATCCAATATCTTTAGGAATGACCTTGGTTTTGCCCAACAAGCCACCCTAGGTCAGTCGGTTGGTATCGGTCATACCAATTGCATTTATAATGCAACTATTGAATCTAGTTCTATCAATTGTTGATGTATGCAAACACATTAGGCTATCAACTCTTGATGTATGTACATCTCATGTACACTACCCAACTTTGCCTCTATCCACGTTGACCTTGAGTTTGTCGAACAAATCAACGGTGTTAGTTAAAACTAACCCTTTAATTCAAAAACCCTATTTCTATGGTTCGAACATATTCATGTAGAGTGAGCTTGAGTTTGCCCAACAAACCTAATTCTAAAAGAACCCTGGTTCTCACCATATTAATGGAAGGCATTAGTTTTAATATTCTAAGTGAGGGGTTTCTACTTATGTCTCATCTAACTAAGATGGTCTTGTATATATCATATATATATATATAGTTACTATAACATATGGCATGATGTAGACACCCCAATCATATTGGGCTTAAGTCCACAACCATCCATCATACAAGCCCACTCATATTCCTAACATGCATCATCTAATGCATAAAATTAAATACATCAAAATTTGTTTTGACAAGTTATGGATCCTACATTTTGGATGTTGATTCAACTCTTGAATCAAAATTTTTCCTAAGTGTTTTCTTGGCTAAATTTAATCTTGTATGTCATTACGATTTAGAATTTAATATTAATCAATTTAAATTAAACTCTTAATTCTAGAAATTAATTGAAAATTAATTCACCTTAAAATTGAATATTTGATGTCAAAATTAAACAGTTTAATTTTGTTTCATATGCCAATTTATAGTCTTACTAGAAAATAATACTCTACTTAAATTAATTCAAAATTAATTTCCAATATTTCTCAAAATTTTTCGGAACATCAAATCATCATTCCATGCATCTCCAGGTTGTTTCAAGTTCATCATAATAATTTTGGAATAACCAAAAATTATCAAGATAACCAAAAACCATTGAGATGCTAAAAATGGAAAATTTGACATTTAAAATTTTTTCTAGAAATCTTAATTCAAGCAAAATCATTTGGGGATGCTTCATTCATCAAAATGACATATTTTTATCACATAAAGTATTTGTTAAGGTTCTAGACACTATAAGAAAATCGTAAATTATTGATGGAAAATTAGCGACGGAAAAAATATCGTAGCTAATTAGAGACAAAAAATCAATATCTATTAGTAACACTATCGTGAAAAATTCCATTTTGCGATGGACAAAATTTTCATCGACAAAGATAGAGGGAAAAATTCCGGTAATTTTCCAACGGAATATAGCGACAAAAAAGTCATAACCGTTGGTAAATTAGGCAGGAACGCTTGTTGCAATAAACTAACATCGGGGATTTTCCAAAGGATCGATGTTCCATTAGTGAATTTCCGACGGTATAACTGCTCCATCAATAAATTTACGCAGAAATGCTTGGTTCAATAATCAAACGTTGAGGTTTTCCGATAGTAATGTATTTCATCGGTAAACTTCTGACGGTATAGCCACTCCATTGTTGGGTTCATCTTAATCGTTTAAAATAAATTGAAAATGATGTTGTTTGGTTTAATACCAAACGACGTCATTTTCATTCGTGTTAAACCCATCCCGAGCCATCCCCACTAATTTTCTCCTCTGTGTTTTTGCCATCTTTTCTCCTCGCTATCGCTTATCATCTTGGGGCGTCGTCGTCGCTCATCCTTTTCTCCTTGTCATCGGTCACCCATCACGTGTCATCGTTGTCATCTTCCTTTAATCTTCAATTGAGGTAACATTTTTTTATTTGATTGTTTTTTACGACGTTGATGAGTTTTATTTGTTACTGTGTTTTATGTACTACTTTAATTGTCTTTGTCTTTTTTTCTTTGTTTTGGTTATCTTCTTTGGCCGTCGAACACTCTAGCTCCGTCATCTTCTTTCTTCACACACTTTAGTGACTTCTTATGCGTGTCTATTGAGGTAAGTGGGTTTTGTTACTTACTAAGTTTTTGTGTACTTGATTTAATTTGGGTATTTGTTTGTGGTTTGAACCTCCCATTTGAACTTGCTACATTTTTAACGTAAATGGCCTACACCAACCAAAACTTTTTTATGGTATAAACTTCAGTTTGTGGATTTAAATTTTAAATATTGTTAATCTAAATTTAAGTATTGTTAATCTAAATTTTATTTATTGTTAATCTAAATTATTAGCTTTAAATTTTAAGTTTTGTTAATCTCTATCATTAATACATTTTCATATTGGTTGTGTTTGATTGTTACATTTTTAAAGTTGGGTTTATCAATGAATTAATTTAGGATGGGGTTTGAATTATTTTGAGCTTCTATTGAATGCCTTGAGAAGCTTTTTTTTGTTTTTTTTCTCTTTTATAAAATGAGAAGGACTAAGAAAACCATAGTATCCTATTAGTGATCTTTTGCTATTTATAAAAGATGTTAAACTTCCTTTTCTGAATTTACAGTAATCAAAACATCATCTAAATATATTAAAGAGCAGTAAGTTGAGAGTCTTGATTTTTAACAAATAAGCATGGGTTATAATTGAATGAGTAAAGTCAAAAGTTTTTAAGCTAGAAATAAACTCATTATTCCATATGCAAAATTCAAAAACCTATCCAATCTACAACTGCTAATATCTAATTGATCTAAAGGCTGGACTTTATGATTAGCTAGAGCAACGAACAATTTGACTGTGACAACTTTAACTTGAGAAAAACTATTAACATAATGAACACCATGAATTTGATTGTACCCTTTGGTAACTAACCTAACCTTGAATCTATCTATAATTTTATCAATATTAAGCTTGACTTTGTAAACCCTTTTAGGCCTAATACTCTTATTTCCAACAGGGAATAAGGTTAAGTTTAAGTCAAATTTTGTTCAAAAGCATCTAATTCATTTGGCATAGCATAAATCTATTCAAGATGATTTCTGGCTTACCTATAAGAAGTAGGTTCCCAGAAATTTGACACAATTGTTAAGAACAACGTGTAAGTAGGTGTAAAGTTATATGAGTGTAAGGATATACGTTTGGTGTGTGAGATGATGACTGTGGAATACAATTAGCTATAAATGACGTATATGGAGATTGAAATGCATTATATACAAAATCATCCAATCATGCAGGAATTTTATATTCTCTTGAACTCTTTCTAATAGTGGTAAAGGTTAAAGAATTATAAGAAAAATAGGTGAAGATGGAATAAAGGATAAATGAGCAGAGGAAACATTATGTTCAATATTATGAATATTATGTAAAGGAGAGTTATCTATAGGTAATATGTCAATCTTTTGTGAAAGTGTCAACAAGGTAGAGGGACTTCATAAGTTTTATAAATGCATTCCTTTTAAGGAAAATGCTCTTTATAAAAAACTAGATCTCTAGATACAATAATGGATTTAGATAAAATATCATAAATCTTGTAAGCTTTTTTAGGGGTTTTGAGGAACTTTAATATAGGATATTGGTTGAGTTGTCTTGTAAATGGCATTATGGATTGAGGAATATGGTTTTTTTATGTATCAATATAGGAGGGGTTTGAATGTTAAACAATTATAATATGATATTACTGCATTTTTAGAGGTTCATATGGTCAATTAGTAACTTCATATAGGAAGCATTTTAACATTTTTATAGTTGCTAAATTGCCATTTTACATATACTTAATATTAGGTGTTACATCACTCATTTATGCTAATATGAGAATATATAGCATGATTATAAGTTAATTTGTTAAAGTTTTAGGTTTTCAAGATCTAAGTCCATAAACTACTATAAGAAAACACTTAACTAAAGTTACGACATGAAGATTATTTATTTCAAAGCTTTTGATTCTATCAATTGGAACTTCATTCTAGCTTTTAGGATTTCCTATCTAGCTTACTTTAGGATTTCCTATCTATTTTTTTATAAAATGTGAGAAATTGAAGATGTACAACATATCATTTAAGGATGATCTTTTGTTTTCATGTATAGTTGACCATAAAATGCCTTCTTGTGTGCTAGGTCTAATGACATAGCCATTGATGAGTTTTTTATGTTCTTTAATAGTCTAACTATTCATGTTTGGGTTATGTTTGAATCATTGATGAGTAGATGTCAGATTACATAAGCATTTATTCTATGTGGAATGAGTTTAAGATCTTATGAATGATTTGAGGCATAGTAAATCCCTAGGATGGTATATAGGTTGGAAATCAGTGATTCAGCTCCCGTGAGGCTTATCGGTGAAACAATACCATGTATCATAGTTTTGAAATCAATTGTAGGTGATTAATTCTATCAATCAATACTTCAACTTCTATGTGATTAATGCAAACTTAATATTAACACAAAGAATTAATACATTTTATAGATAAGACAATTCTTTCCATAATAAACCTATATAGGCTGGAAAGCCGTGATGTATCTCCCGTAAGGCTTATTGGTGAAAAATTCTACAAGCCTAGGAGTCGCAGCGAGAACTTGTTTTCTTAATTCACAAGTGTAAACAATGTCATGTACCATAGTTTTGAAATTAATTGTAGGTGATTAATTCGATCGATTAATACTTCAACTTCGATGTGATTAATGCAAACTTAGTATTAACACAAGCAATTAATAAGTTTTATAAACAAGACCATAATAAATCCTTAGGACGGTAAATAGGCTAGAAACCTATGATGCAGCTCCCGTGAGGATTATCGGTGAAAAATTCCACGAGCCTAAGAGTCATAGCGAGAACTTGTTTTCTTGATTCATAGGTGTAAACAATATGATGTACCATAGTTTTGAAATCAATTGTAGGTGATTAATTCAATTGTTCCATAGTTAGGGAATGTTGTGTAAAGTTCAGATGTTCTGTAAACTTTGGGGAACATGAAGGATACTAACTATGGAATCACTGTTTGAAATTAACAGTTTTGCATAAATGACTAATGTGATAGATCTTGGATGTATAGACAACTAACACCTGATAGTTTCATTAATCCTGAGTTTGTTGAGGGAGTTGAAGCTTCATTATGCATATTCTTAGCCTACATATATGGATGGCCTAAAGATCATATGTCCATGTAAAAAGTGCAAACACATTTGTTTCCTTCCTATTGATGAAGTAAACAGGCATTTGTTGTGAAAAGAGTTTGTCTCAAATTATTTTGAGTGGACACGATATAGGGAACTATTGATTTGTAGCACCTCAAGGGGTAATGAAATACAATCGTCAGTGAACTTAAATGAGTTTGAAGGGGGGATTGGATTTAGAACAAACAATGTGGATGCAAATGAAAATCCTTACATGCAAATGGTTTATGATGCAGCCGGTTATACCTTTCAAGAAAATAAAGAGAATCTTAAAGAAGAACCAAACCCACATGCAACAAATTTTTTTGACTTACTACACTCAGCTTACTAAGAATTATGGCCAAATTTTGAGACAATGACTCAATTGTCTTCAATTCCTTGAATATTGAAAATAAAATCTGAAGGTTATATTTCTGATCTTTTTTTTTGATAAAATTCTTGGATAGTATAATGAATCATTGCCTCCTGATCATATAATGGTTTATATTTTTCACAACAAGAAGAAACTTATTAGGCGTTTTGGTTTTCCTATTGAAAAGATTGATTGTTACAAATTGGGATGTATGTTGTATTGGAGAGATGATGTGGAATTACAAGAGTGCAAATTTTGTGGTCAATCTAGGTTCAAGCTTAGAAAACATTGTATGAAACATAAATTAGTACCCTAGAAGCAGATGTATTATTTCCTGCTAACTCTGAGACTTCAAAAACTATATGCTTCTAATGTTACTGCATCTCACATGAGATGGCATAATGAACACAAATAGGAAGATGGAATAATGAGTCATCCATCAAATTCACTGGCATGGAAACATTTCAATGACACTTATTATGAGTTTGTAGCTAAAAGCTGAAATGCTAGGTTGGGATTGTCGACGAATGGATTCCAGCCTTTTGGTCAATCTAACCAGCAATATTCGTCATGGCCAATTATAATTACTCCTTATAATTTGCCTCCATGGATGTGTATGAAAGAGGCATATATGTTCATAATAGTGATTGTGTCAGGGCCTATAAATATAAAGCATAAAATTGATCTATTCTTACAACCATTGATATCTAAATTATAGCATCTTTGGGAATATGGTGTTAAAACATATGATGTGTCTCTAAAACAAAAATTTTTCTTAATAGTAGCTTTAATGTGGACCATTAGTGATTTTTTGACATATGTCATGTTGTCTGGATGGAGCACAACAGGGAAATTGGCTTGTCCTTATTGTGGCAATGATTTTGATACGTTTTATCTTCCAAATGGAGGCAAAATATGTTGGTTTGACAACCATGAAAAATTTCTTCCTCCGAATCATCCATTTAGATGCAATAAACAAAAGTTCATTAAGAATAGGATGGTAGAAACACCTCCTCTCCCTCACAAAGCTGGTGAAGAGATATTGCAAGAGATTGAGGAATTAGGCTTGCTAAAAGTTACAGAATTTGAAACTGATGAAGTTAATACAAGCATTAGTAAAAAATTTGGTTGAAGAAAATGAAGCATCTTTTGGGATTTGCCATATTAGAAAACTAATTTGATATGTCATAATCTAAATGTGATGCATATTGAAAAAAATATTTTTGACAATTTGTTCAATACCATAATGAACATTAAAGGGAGGACAAAAGACAATGCAAAATCACGAGCTGATTTTAAACTTTTTTTATAGAAGGAATGAGCTACATAAAGATCTTCTTACTAGTAAACATTCGAAAGTATGTTACACTTTGGACAAAAAACAAAAACAAATATTGTATGAATGATTGAAAAGTCTAAAGTTTCCTGATGGTTATGTCTCAAACTTGGCAAGGAGTGTGGACATGAGGAAGTACAAATTTATTTAGGATGAGAAGTTATAATTGTCATGTGTTTATGAAAAGGCTAATTCTGATTGCATTTCGGGAGTTGCTATCGAATAAGGTTTGGGAAGTAATAACAGAATTAAGTTTGTTTTTCAAAAGCTTAACATCATCTGAAATCAAGTTGGCTGAAATGAAAAAACTACAAAAGAAAAATTCCAGTAATTTTGTGCAAGTTAGAAGGGATTTTTCCTCCAAACTTCTTTGACTATATGGTGCATCTACCTGTGCATTTAGCACACGAGGCTAAACTAGTTGGTCTAGTTCAATATTGATGGATGTATCCATTTGAGAGGTAATTTAACAAAAATGATTAATAACATGTTTTAATAACTAAAGTTTGTATAACCCTATTCGCTGATATAGGTATTTCCATCACTTATTTAGCAGAGGAAGCTTATATATTTTGTTCACATTATTTTGAGTAGCATGTTCACATAAGAGAAAGAAAAGTTCTTCATAATGACAATGGGGGAGGAACGAGTGATGTTGATGGTAACTTATCCATTTTCACATATCCTGGACGAAAATATAGGTGTTCAACAAGAAGAATGTTAACAGAGGAAGAAATTGAGGCTGCCTATGGTTAGATTTTATTGAGCTGTCAAGAGGTTCAACTGTTTATGCAGTAAGTTGAAATTGATTATTTGGGTTTTGAAATTTAGTGTTATTCATAACTGAAATACATTATAATGTTTTTAGATTATACGAGGAATTGTTAAGTGAGCTAATGCCCAACAAAACACGTGATGATATCAATTAAGAAGTTGGAAGACACTTTCCTTGATGGTTCTAGAAATATATAAGTTTTCATTTACAAATATTGAAATGATTGAATTATAAGATTTAAGTGTTCAAATGACATTATACTGTTTAATATGACAATTTCTTTTATGTAGTCCTTAGAAAATCCAATAGAGAACAAGTTCATATGTGATCTTACGAAACGACCCTTGTAAACTGTTTAATCGTATCCGGTGTATTTCATTAATGGATACAAATATCATACAGAGTATCATGGTCATAGCATGGGAACAATAAATAGTGGAGTTTGCATACAGGGAGAATTGATGGATTACTATGGTAAAATTATTGAGATACTTGAAATTGAGTACCCTGCATTTCCAATAAAGTGAACTGTGATATTTAAGTGTGACTGGTTTGATCCAACTCCAAATATTGGTACAAAAGAGCATAGCCGATACAATCTAGTTGAAATCAACAAATGAAGAAGATTTAGACAATTTGAACCTTTCGTGTTGGCAATGCAAGTGATCTAGATGTATTATGTCCCTTTTCCCAGCTTACGATGAGAAAGTCGGACTGGTTGGCTGTTTGCAAAGTTAAACCTAAAGGTATTTTTGAATCACATGGAAAAGGAGAATAGAGAATTGAAAGTGAAGTGTTTCAGGAAGATGTTTATGAAATAAATTCATCTGTAATATATAACGATAATGGACCTTTGAACGATCCATTTAATGAGTATGTTGAAATTTTATCTGGAGAGGATGAGGAGGGCTAGAGATCTAAAGAGGAGCCTGAGTTTGATTCTAATTCTTCATTAAAAAGAAGATGATTTTGATTTACAATTAAGTGATGATAACAATTATTTTATGTTTGTAATTGAATATTATATTCAACAAATCAATTATTTCTTTTTCAATATATTGTGTAAAATATTGAATTCAAATTGTTATGTTTCTAGAAAATTCAATCAAATATTAATTTCAGGTAGAAATAAGCCACCAAAGAGAAAATAGGATATAAGGCGACCAAGGTTCATACAACGATTCGAAGCTACTTACTGTCCAGGTGAAGCATCACATTCTATAGCTGTAACTGAATCACCTCCTCCCCTCTAGCTACTACACTTGCAAATGAGGCATCACCTTTCGTACCTGCTGCTACACCATCCACCACCCCTACAACATCCATTACCTATATATTGACAAAGATATCAGGGGTAAATAATGCAGATGAAGGAGGCAGACGCCAGCCTGGAGCTGAGGGACCTGATGGAAGAACTTGCATCACAATTTTCAAAAATTTGTAAGTGAAAATACATGAAACACTATATGTTTATAATTAAGTTATAGGTTTAAATTTTAAAAATAGTATAAAATCATTTGTTTTTATATTAGGTTGATTCCGTCTGGAACGTGCTCAAGAAACATGACATCCAAACTCAAAGGGAACATTGATCTTGAGGGTTATGTATGGAAGAATATCTCTCAGGTCATAAAGGAATTTAACTTTTAAGAGTTTAAGGTACAAAAAAACATTATTTTCTTTTTTAATTGATTTTTATACATAATTAGATAAATATTATTACATTATAACTATTTATCAAAATTTTTTCCTTTTGTTTCAGAAAGAATTTTTTTGAGATTCTGAATTTGACGCGGTCATTTACAAAATATGGGAGAGAGAAGCACGTACACATTATCGGGACTTTGTTGGTGCGATACACAAGGCACCAGTACAATCGCCTTATATTTCTGAGCAAATATGGAGTCGTTGGCAATATTGTTGGACATCACCTGAGGCAATGTCGATTTCAGAGCGTAATTATACCAATAAACTTGGAGTACTAGGGGGAGAGAGTCTTCCCGTACATACAAGAAGATCTATTACCCACTATGAGCATACAGAGAGACTTGTAAGTATCTACACTTTACATTTATATTCTGATCTTTTTTACTTTGATGTATTTCAATTTAATTTGATGTGTGAATTTTGGAATAAAAATATGTGTATTATATAGAACGATAATGTTATAAATGTCTGGTACCATATATGACTGTGTTGTTGAGTTATTTTTTATGTTGAATAGGGGGTAAATATCATAAAAATAGAGGAAACTTTGCTGAAATTTTTATAAATTCTAGTTTACTTATAACATTTTATTCTTATGCAGGAAAAGTCTATGGGTATGAGGCCTATACCCATCAACTCTTTTTGCACACTCACAGTAAGAAGCATGACGGTGTGACATTTGTCAATACCCGATGTAAAGAACAAAATGTATGTGAAACTTATGGTTTAATATTAATGCTTAATAATTATCACTTTCTAATATAAACATTGCCTTCTGATAGGACCAAATACAAGAAAGCATTCAACGACAATCTCAGCAGTCTGAAGATGTTGATGAGACTCAAACCTATCTTTATACAGTGGGTGGTAGGGACCGTCGTGGAAGGATATTCAGCTTAGATTCAATTGCGAACATATGTTATTCGCAATTCTCCACATCCAGTACAGCAACATCTGGGAGGAGGTCCACAACTATTGAAGTCTAAGAGCTTCGGAGCACAGTGCAGACATTAGTAACTCAATTGCAACAGTCACTGGAGTACATAGCTTAGCTCCGTAGTGAGATGGATAAGTTAAAGGGGAGGGGTAGCACCTCATCATAATAATCAGAGCATCAGCAGTCACCAAATCAATAGTGTACTAGTAGTCATTTCATTTGAATTACAAATACTTATTATGTACAATTTAATGTTTTTATTATCAATTAAGATAATTTTAACTTTATATCATCAATCAACTTACTGTTTAAATAAATTAAATGTATAAACAAATCAAAATATTACGCATAGGTAATTCATAACTATTTAAATTATGCATCAACCATAAGATCATCAAATAAAATTTAATGATGGGATATTTTTTAAAAATTTTTTGGTTAATTTACTGACGGAAAAACAACAGTGCGTCAGTAAAATCAATTCTATATACTAACAGAAAACAACAAACTGTCGGTAACATTGACATTAAGTAACAGATGGAATAACCAATTCTGTCATCAAATTTACTGACAAGATTTGCCAAAGAAGAACCGTTGGTATACTCACCGACGAAAAAAATATAACCATCAGTAATGTTGTAATACACTTGCCGATGGAATAACCAATATCATTTGTAAATCTACCTACGGACAAATTTTGATTGTCAGAAATTTACCGATGGGTAACCGCACAAACAACCATCAGTATATTCACCAACGGTTACATAAATTGTCCGTTTGTAAATTTACCGATGGACATTCTGTTATTCGCCGGAAATTATTACCTACAGCTGTTTTTACGACACCTTGGTCTGTCGGTAAATTCTATTGCTAACCTGGCTTGCCGATGGAATGTTTAGGTTTTCCGTCAGTAATATCCGTCGCTAAACTACTTCTTGTAGTAGAAACCAAAACATAAACATGCCAAATTATCAAACAAAACAGATCCCTCAATTTCTTCAAAACTGGCCAGATTTGATTACTAACTGAAAATTTATTTAAAAATTGCAATAAATTCTAGAAAAAATTCTAGAGGCATAAGCACATTCTAAATATCCATGAAAAACATGTTAAACCTCATCAGTTTAGCCAACCAACAACATATGTTCAGCAGAAAACAATTTTCTAGCATATTGTTAGAAATTCAACAATAAATAATTCAATCAAATTGAAATCAGTTTTCAATCACTAAAACCATCTACAGACATGTCATGAGCAGATCAGTGAAAGAAAATCGCAAAAACAAATTTTCATAATTTAATTTCGAATTTTCTTAGAACAGGCCCACAGTTGTCACAGTCTTGCAATCCTATTGCACACGTAATAGAAACTATATCTAATAGGCATAAGATGGCTCTGACACTACTGTTAGGTTTTGATTATGCATCACATATTAGAAAATACGCAACAGAAAATAAAACTAAACTCATAAAATACAGAATCATACATGTGTCATTAGATGTAATAAAAAAAAACTTAAGATGTTTACCTTACTAACTCCTTTCGTTCATCTTTGTCTTCAACTCTTCGGGCTGTCGTAAACCACAACATCTAAAGGAGGACGTCTTTAATGATATCCATATAAAGAGCAAAGCCTGAAACCTCTTAAAAAGAATGGTTAGAACACACACAAAGTTCTAGCTTTGATGTATGTTCTTCAGATAATAGTTTAGAGAATAAGTGTGTGTAAGATTAACTCTTCACATTTCTCACTAGTTTTCTTACAATACTATGAACAAAAATGAGTGAGTTTCTGCCAACTTTTGGCCTCCTCTTCACCCCATCATGAATGGAGGAATAATAGGAATTAAGTGGCCATGAATGCCACTTAATTTAGCTTGAAACGTTTGTTCGAAATCTGGAAACTTTCCAGGCTAGCAGTCATGCAACACTTGCTTTCTTTTATTCCTTTGCAACGTTTCTTACCACGATCATATTGCGATACAATCCTGAAACATTCTCTCATATCTTATATCACTATCGAAACCCATTTTACTCATTCTTCACATCTCCAATGCATGTGACCCATTAAGAATTACATTGTCTAATGCACTAATGTCAAGTTTGAATTTAAAGGAGTTCCTGTTTAGTCAAGATTATCCTTTTGTCAAATGATGTAATTATTTTTCAGCATACAATTTGAATTAAAAGAATATATTTTTATCCTTAAAGAAAAGGAAAGCATTATTAGGCAGCGTTGCGAGTTCCGTTCCGTTCCGTACCGGCCGGACGGTACCGTACCGGTCGAAAAATGGAACGGTAAGGGAGAGGAAGGTACCGGCCTCAAATACCGGCCGGTACCGGACGTTTTCGCCTGGTACCGGCCAGTACTGACAATACCGTAAGGTACCGGGCCGGTACCGTAAATTTATAAACTCTGGGGACTGATTTGAAAAAAAAAAACCTAAACTACAAACCCCCCCCCACCCGACGTTCTCTTCAGTTGGCTCTCATTTAT
>JAOQMS010065959.1:0-24275 GCA_027563885.1 Erythroxylum longipes
AAGTGTGGACTCACCAACGCTGATCCTTGAGGTATTTAGGTTGAAAGGGATAAATGGACTAGTCGACTACCATCGTAATTATTGACTGTTCTAAGAGCGGAGCTGAGCCCAAAAAAAGGGGAAGTTTTGAGAAGACGCCCCGATAATGATAAGTCTTATGATTTTCTAAAGGTTAGACTCCGGAAACGGGGCCTAACAGTCTCCATCTTCTTTTGTATGTTCGAGTTTATTTTCCTGGGTCTAAGTAATGTCCATGATCCATTCCTTTGGGTTAGATTTGGTATTTCTTGGAAGGGTTCCTGTATTTTGAGTTGGAATTGCCTCTGCTAGTTAACCTATACAGACCTCCAGATTGTGTATTAAAGAGGCATGGTTCTTAGTGACTTGCTCGAACTTGCTTTCAAACCTCATATGTGCATCCTCCATGTCTCCAATTTTATCCAAAATTCTATCCAACTTAGACTCCATTGAGCTTGGTTTATCTTGTTGGAAACCTGGTTGTCCTTAAGGTCTAAATTGTCCTCCATCATTATTTGTCTAAGAGACTTTAGGGTGATTCTTCCACCCAGGGTTGTATGTGTTGGAGTAGGGATTGTTTCCCCCTCCTCGTCCATATTGAGCACCCAGATAATTAACTTGCGCTGGATCGTTATCCTTCATCAAGAAATAGTCCGCCATATCAGTGTCCATCTATCTACAGAGTTCAAACTTTAGCACGACATTTACCGAAGTTGAGGATGAAGCCTTTATGTTGTCAAGTTAAGTTGTCAATTTTTACATGCATCTCCTTCATTTGATCAACAGCTACAATTCCTTTTTGTTCTTAGAAGGTAGTGGGTTGTCTACTCTGCTTAATCACAGTTTTCCGATATTTATAAGTTTTAATATTTAACCTTGATAATCCGCAAGCATACAGGTTGTTTGCGTAATACCTAAGGTGTCAATCTCACGAGGAGGATTAATCTAATCCTAAAATCTGAGGCCAAAACAATTCATAGTAATTCAAATGTAACAAAAACTAAAACAAGAATTTAATTCAATCACGCAAGTCAATTCCAAAAAATCAATTACGAAAATATTAACAAAATAGCAATTGCAACACCCAATCAAAAACCAACCTAAAGAACTACCAATTAAGAGAAAGGGAAAATTTATCTATCTTTAATGCTAACCTAATCAATTATGACTTACTAGATTACTAGTTATAGACGGTCCTAGGGTTGATCACTCTCTCTCAAGTTATAACCATTAACCTTAATTTATAAACACTAATCAGATTATGGAAATTGTAATCTCTCGATTAATAATCTATCCAAAACCCTAATTAGATTTGAAGTTGTCCAAAAACTATCAAAAACATATGCAAGATCTCTATTCGCACAATTTATCGATTTGATTTAATTATCATTCTATTAAATTACCTAACTCTTATTAGCCCAATTAAATTCTTTTTTCACTCGATTCACCCTCTCAGTTTATCACCAAAATTATGCAATTGCAGAAATTAAATCACAATAAATCCAGTAAAACACAAACAATCAAATTTAATTAAATCAAAGATAAAACAACCCGAAGGTGAGTTTAGACATTTTCAACATGCACACAATCCTATCATCAACGGCTATCCCAATTTTATACATTAATAAAATTAAAAATAAACCAAAAACAAGATTTGAACGGATGATGGAGACAGCAACGTCGGGAAACCTCCTATTCCGGGAAGTACTTAGCGTCGACTTCTTCTCCATATCTCTCTTTATGTTTTCTCTCACACTCTCACTCTCTCTCTTCTTCACCATCATCTCTTTTATTATTAATAATAAAAACTTAAACTCATATATTAAATAATAATTATATTTTTTCTACAAAGAATAATTAAACATATGTTAAAATGAAAATTAAGAGACCTAAAATTTTTGTTTTTCTTTTTAAAATTGTTAATATAAATATAACAATATTTTATTATTAATAAAAATTACATATTAAGATAAAAAAATATATTTTTTACTATTGAAAGTTAAATATTAAGATAGAAATTATATTTTATTATTGATAATAATTATTCTTTTTATTTGATATTTTGATGTAATTATTATTTATTATATGATAAAATTATAATATTTTAAATACTTTGTATTATTCTTATTTTATATTTCTATGATGATAAAATAAACCTTTTCATATTAATTATGGTTATTATTTATATGTGAAATATGTGAAAATAATATTAAGAAAAATAAATAAATTGTTATTTTAAATTTCTATTATTATGATTTTTGAAACAGGTTGGTTTAAATTATACAATACAATATTGAAGGATTATTTTGCAATTTTAAAAAAAATTTAAGAATTATTTTATTAATTTAAAATTTTGCCTGAAGTAGTATCTGATATTAACCGGTATCAGTGCAGTACCATACCTAAATCTAATTCAATACCCAATTCGGTATAGTATTTATAACATTAGTCTCAACACATAACACTAGAAGCCTAAATTAAATTTAAAAATTATATATTTATGTCACGTCATTAATGACATGATAATAACTAACGGAATCAAATATCCGTCATATTTTTTGTCTACTGAAAATTTAACTTAGACATTAAAAAAGATAAGAGCTTAATTTTTAATGTTTAACTTATTCATATGTGAATATTGTGATTATTTTTATTCTGTTTGTCATAATAATAATAAATATATTTCTATGTATTTCTAATTTTGCGTGTATCATAATGAAGTACAATTTATGTCAGAAAATAGGGAAAGTAATTTACCGTAAATTTCTATATTTGTCATAAACTAAACAATAACAATAACACCCGCAAAGAGTCTCGCTAAAAGCGTGATCCAAGAAGGTCTAATAATACAAAACTTCATCAAATATGAGAGAGGCCTTTGCCATAAACTCTTAATTTTTAATCATTCTAGAAAAAGTCATTCAAGATTCCTAAATAGGCTTCTTATCTGAAAAAGTTAAAGAAAACAGATTTGTATTGAATTAAAGAACAAAGGACAACTAATTCCTTCTTTTTGGAGGAACTCTGAACTCAAAAGGCATATATGGAAAGACTGACTTGACTTCCTTCATAAAACATTCCGTAAATAATATAAAAGTCAGATGAGTCCTCTATCGTTAATGTCACAATAGTTGTATATTGAACTAAATAATCAATAACCAATAGAATATCTGGTTTGTGCTTCCCAATACTCCTTCACTTGCTTTGTCAGCTCCGCACGTTCAACAGCCATCCTTTCCCTCCAGTAATCTTTACATCTGGAGAAAAGCTTATTTACCAGTCATACATACATGTGCATACCATTACTAGCACTGAGGGAAGACAAAGAAGAGCATGGCCTTTTGATGTCCTCACCTGTTTTTCAATAGCAGACCAAGTTCTAGCATGTGGACTGCATTACCATATACCCCAGTCTGCATGAGAGAGAAAATTAAGAAAATAAAAATAAGTACGGTTGATTCAATTAAATTAAATCCACTCTCACTAAAGCTTTCCTGAAAGAATTTGGTAAAGATATTAGCGGCAGAGGAATTTCTGTTTTTGATGCATGTATTCACTTCCTTTGCAAATAACAGAAGCTTTTTAACACTGGTTAATTATGACAAACAAGTGCAACTATACCTTACGGCAGCCAAAAATAGATGCCAACACAACATCTGGACAATCCAGCCATGGCAGCAAACAATGAAGATAAATTTGCAACACTCATATGAAGGCTGCATCTTTTATCTCAGTTGATAGAGCTATATATTCATTGCACCCAGTGAACCAAAGTCAGGGATTAAAATGCAAGGTATAAATTGTTAGAAACCATCTAGAAAGATAACTGTTAGAGATTTTGACTTTCAAGATAATTGTCGTCAAAATCAGGCAAATCACCAAAGCAAAGTGTTATGTACAATTATCTAGAATCTGGCAATTCACCAAAGCAGACAAGTGTCATATTCTTGTGGCAAAAGGTAATAGTTGATCATGTTTTGGGTTCCTTGTCTTTATTTAGGCCTTTATTTATTGTGGCAGGAAATCACTGAGTGCGTGAACTAATAAAAAAAGGTATAGCAATCCAGCAACAGAGTTAAGACCGTGAAGATCTTTGAAGAAAAATTAAGATTGATGCTGATTCTTTCAATCATCCTCCTCTGATCTAAAGTATTTTGCCCAAGAAAACTAAACACATATAGTGTTTTTGTTATTGTTGACATCTATACATCTAGAAGCACTAACCAAATTTGAGACAGTAGGGTGGAATTTGGTTACCATCAACAGGACCCATTGCTCTATTCAACATTTCGTGGATATGAGCAATAGGTTTTGGCAGGATAAATGTACCTCAGACATCAAGGAAAATGACCTGTAAAAGGAATGACTACAAAGTTTCACTAATTGACTAAATCAAAGAGGCATTACAGAAGTTGAATAGGCACCCCTTGAAAATCTCGACAGATCTTTTTGAATATATTGATCATTATCCCATCTTAGGGATGTAGGCCATCAATATATTCTAAAACTTGCAGTTCACAACCTGCTATATTTCTGGAAGCATAGAATTGACTAATTTTGTATTAACTATTCAATGATAAAGAAATTAAATTGGTCCAAGAATTCGAGATGGTTTTATGTCTTTTACTTCTCAAGCACTGCTGATGGTCCCTTTTGAAAATAGATTCTTCTTCATGAGTTGCATGCATAAATGGATTCAGAAAATACACACAAATGTGTCTGTTATGTTACTCTAGATCTGTGTCAAAAATGTGTATATGCAAAGCAGTCTGTAAAACCACATAATTTTCCATTTTGATAAAATAATCCAGAACCTCTCTGCAGACAGGGCATTTTGCTTCGGGACTTGCAGTTTTAAGTCCTTCAAACACTGGCATAGAAGCAGCTGAGCAAGCACATAATCTACAGAACAGATGACCACAGCTCAAAGCATACGGATTACATACTGTCTCCTGAGAGATGAACAGGAAAAATTTAGGATGATCGAAATGCGTCCATCTTCTTTACATTTATGCTCGGAATGCTTTAGAAGATATCTCTTACCAAGCAAATGGCACAAGTGAGACTGTATTCTAGCTTTGTATTATTAGGGAGTATCAGGTTCATAACAGGCTGTGTAGTATTAAGATCACAGGAAAAGTGTGCACAAGAGTTACTGAACTCTCCATCAACCAATCCATTAAAGTTCAGACAAAAAGCTCCCAACTCCATAAGCCAAGGTGATTGCAACAATTCTATATGTTCCGTCCGCATCTTGGATTTGAAAATCTTACCGTTGGCAGAACTATGTACCTAAAATGGATTTGGAGATAATAAAAGTCTCTTCAATTTCGCGGTAAGCATAAATTAAAATAGAAAGCAATAATATTACGAGAATCCACGTACTTTATCGTATTTCTTCAGGATTTTAGTGATAGCAATTGCATTCATCGTAATGTACTCCATCAGGATCCGTCCTTCTTGAACCATAGCCTGCTGATTATTACTGAAACAATGAAGTAGCCGCAGCATGCATCCTTGCACGCCATTGGCAATATGAAGATGGAGTAGATGTTTAACTCTGGAACTAAAGCAGACAACTATATCTGAAGCTTCTTTTGTCAATTCAGGAAAGAACATCTCATCACAAGCTACAAAACCCAAAAAACCTTCATTACTATAAATTCCAACAAAATCACAAACATCAAACACCCACAAAATTGAATTTGAAAAATTACCTGGGCAAGATTCACACTGACACTTTCCTTGATCTAGCTCAGTTTTGCAGGACCTGTTTAATGCTTGACAAGCTCTACATCTTTTCAAGACTTTCTTAAGCTTCTTATACTCAATATGAGAGCATTTGTGCAAAAACTGTTCCCGATCACCGTGGAGGTACTCCTGGAACGTTTCTCCAAATTTCATCGTTCCAAAAATCTGATCAAGACACAAGTAAAATCTCAGGTAACCCAACAAACCATTTAAAGAACCCACTCAATATCGAGGGGAAAGAAGATGAACAAAATCAAATAATTACTTGGAAAAAGAAAATGGGTTTGGAATAAGCACAGAATCAATTGCCAAAACAAGAGAAAAAATTAAAAAGAAGGAAGTAATGAGAAATTGATAGAAGGTTAGAGCATTCAATGATTTAGGAATTCGAGAGAAGTAACGAGACGAGAAGAAAGCGGAAATTGAATGTAGTATTTTTGTGAATTGTTATTATTATGTTCGAATCACAACAGACACCCGCCTTTTTCTCGGACACCAAATGCAATTGAACTTTTAATTGGATCCACTTTTGGGCCTACTTTGTCTGTATCCCTGTAAAAATGACCCAAGAACAAAACCTTACTGAAAAATAGCCCAATGAAACTAGGAACTTCGGCCTCTTTGGATTCCACTCCTAAGGGCCATTGTTCACTGTCCTGTTTCTTAACTTCATTTTGCCCGTCTCTGAGATTGATCAACCGAGGAGCTATTTTCTCTGCTCTATCTCGGTATTTGCTATTTGTTCGTTTTTAATTTCTTGTTCATCTTTTCCCTAATTCCTTTTTTTTCCTTTTTTTTCGTTGAAAAAATCTATGATTATCAAACAACTAAACCTAGTTGTTATTGAAGCTTAAAGTTAGTATAGAAAATATGAGATCGATCGAACCTTACGCAAGCGTGTTTACTGTATTCCTTCCATTTATGTAATCATTACAAGTATTGTAGGGCAGCCAGTGCTTCATTTCTCAGTCATTAAAATTCATGAGTAGGTCAGGTATTTCTGATTTATCGAGTTTGTGGTTTTTATTCGATTTTGTCCTTGTTGAAGCTTTTTGATTAAGTATTGTGATTACAATCGCTGAAGCTCTTTTTTGATTGAACTCATTATTTACGCCTAACTTGAACTTAATGGATTACTATCAGGATTTAGACTGGCTGTTAGGTAGTCATTACTCTTAGATTTTTTGTGTTCTGAGCCCTTTTCTTTCAATTTCTACCTTCTACATATACTCTCAGGGGCTATAACCTTTCAGCTACTTTCTTTGCTCTGAGAGGATACTTGCCTCAGTGATAATGTTAAAATTCTATGTTATAATTATATTTGCTGCACGCACTGAGAAAGGTTAAATAGTGTAAGATCTGCAAAGAAAGAAATTTTATTAGACATGACAACCAGTATAAAGAATTCATGATTTGTGATGTTGTCACCACTATCATCATTTCTGCTGGTAATGCGTTCTTTTAGTTTAGTAACATTGGCCCAACGTTTACTAATATTCATCGGATATGAATGTCAAGAAATGGGACCCTTTTATTTTTTATTTTTTTTGTTCTTTTGAAGGAGCTAAATTTTTTAATAAATTCAGTTTTGGATTTTTTGCGAAAGTGGTTTTATTGTGATGTTAAAATGGAATTGTTTTTGCCTTGAACTGACATTGATGAAATCAAGTTGTTAGCAGTTAGAATATTCTCTTTATTTTTGGCATTGCACGGTTGAAGTAACAGCAATTTCTGGGTAGTGTCTCTCTCCAGGTTCTGGATAAATCATGAACTGAGTGTTTTACCGTGCTTCGAGAAAAGACTGATTACTTTGTTTTAATCGGAATTATTCTTGCTTGGTTAGTTTATTGTCAATGTTTCTTCTTTTTGGTTGCGCTTGTCCAAATGAATTAGATACTGATGTTTTATCTATTTGGCAGATTCTCAGTTAATGAGAAAACCAAAACAAAGACAACAGTTGGCAATGCCTGCAAGCAAGAATAGAAATCCTAGTGACTCTGACTTGCATGGAGAAGATGGTTGGGTTATAATTAAAAAACAAAGGGTCACCATTCTGGTACCTCCCTTACCAGATGTGAGAAACACACCATCCCCAGATCCGGGACCAAGCAAGCTAATACCCATGCCTATAAAATCAGCAAATTGTAGATCAACAGACCTGATTGAGACCTGTACCAGGCAGCCATCTGTTGATAAAATAGATAACACCGCATCATTGGCTCCTAATAGAAATTGTCAATCAACCAGAACAGCTCCGGTTCGACACTCATCTGCATTAAACAAGTTGCCAAGACCAATTGTCAATAAGGAATTGGAAAATCCAGATGTAGCAGATGCTTTAAAGCCTCATTATATCCTTGGAGTATCAAGCATCCGAAAACAGCCTAGACTATGGCATGGACCAGGCAGTTCCCTTGAAAGGCATATGTTGCTAAATCAAAGATTAAGGGCATCACTTGTTGAGAGGAAGCTTCAGAAAGCTGGGGGATTGAGTAGATGGTTAACATCTCTTGGATTAGGTCAGTTTGTGAAGATTTTTCACGGGAAGAATGTCAGTAAGTTTCAGCTAGTGAGTTTAACCATGAAGAAGTTGAAAGATATGGGTGCAGATGCAGTAGGTCCGCGGAGAAAGCTAATGCATGCCATTGACTGTATCTGCCAACCAAATTGTTTTGGAGCCTTCTGATGTCCCACTTGGTCAGAAGAGGAGGGACGTATCTAGCCTTGCTGGTGCCAGGAGTATTTCTTTTAGATGATGAAAATTTAATCTGTCCAGTCTTGTAGATATTTTTTTCCGGATAGTTTGGGTGGGAAATACGAAATAGTTGTCTTGAGGATTGAGTAGTAGGATCTTAAGCTATTGCTATTGTAACAGAGGTTTGTAGGTGTTAAAACTAAAAGACAATCACTTATTTTCTGCCGGTAGATATTATGGTTGATTGATCGAGTTGTACAAGATGAAATAAGGTGCACTTAGATAGAAGGTGTGATTCTTAGAATTCACTTACATGCTGTTTGGAAACTTTCGAGTTGGATTTATTGACGAATTAGATTCAATTATATTTGTGGAATTGAATTAAATTTGATTTACACTATTTGAAATAAATCTATAAATATTAAAATTAAATTCAATTACATTGTTTGGAACACAATAAAAATGAATTTAACTACTTCATCTGACTTTTTTATCCTTAAGTAAAAAAAGGATGTAATCAATGTGTATATGCTTTGTAGTAATTTGTATATTTATGATGTGTATATTTGGAAAAAAAAATTGAATGTTTTGAAAAGAATTGACTCTTTAATTCACATATCAAATCACATCATTTGAGATGTGAATTGAATTCTTAAAAAAAATAAGATTCAATTACGCGGTTGAATTCAAGTGATCTCTTTTTTAACATTCCAAACGTATGAATTGAATTTAATTACATAAAATTAATTAATTCAATTCAATTCATTAGATTTCAAATACCTTATTAGTGTTGATCCGTGGTTTCATAGATTGCGCATGATGGTTTCAGTATCATCAGCTATGTGTATGTTTACTAGACTGCGCAAATGTGCAATCTTAATCCAAATAAGTATAATGCTCACTCAATTTAAAATTAAAGAGTATTGTATAAATTAATATAGTTTAATTTAAAATTTTTAGTAAAAATTAAGTTTAAATAAAAAAATTTTAATTTTTAAAAAATTGAAAATGTATAGTAACGAATGAATCAAAAAGATAAATGGATGAATGAATAAATGAATTAAAAAGATAAATGGCTAAAATATGTTAGTGAATATTGTGAAATTTATAAAGTAGAAAAGATAAAATAGTTTAGTAAGAGTTTATAGAAAAAGGTGTAAATAAATGTGTTATAATATCTTAGTACATAGTTTAAAAAATAAAGTTATAATTTAGAAAAAATGTATAAGAACATAAGGAGTTATGGCCTCATTTAGAAAATTTTAAGGAGTTATGGGTGTGATAATTGTGATATGTTATTTTGTGAATGGCTAAATATGTATAAATAAATATTGTTAGTTCTTAAATTTTAAGGAAAAATTTAAATTTTGTGAATGTGGATAAATTTTTTGGGGAGAAAATAAGTAAAAATATAAGAGTTAGAATATTTAAATGAATTAATTAAATTAGTTAGTAAAAATTAGAAATGAAAAAATAAAATAAAATATGGAATTGTATAGTTTGTTGTATCTGCTATAAATAAATAAGAATAAATTAATTAATTATGATATTTGAGTTAAAAGATTTAAAAAAAAAAATGAGCTACTGGGGTGACTTATTAAGTCTAGGTCGTGACTAAAATCTAAATAAATAAATATATTATAATATATGATTAAAAGGTAAAAAAAAGTCACGGGTGTGACTTATGACTAAAAGTAAATCCTTAAATGTGGTCATAATTCAACCGCACAACAAAACATCATGCCCGTGTGAGATGCAGTTGAAGCAGACCAAACCGGTGAAGACACAACTGAGTGACCTTTGCAATGCATAAGAGGACATTTTAAGATATATAGCAACGTCAGCGACGTTTGAGAGAAAGGATTTCACCACCTTTATTTGTGGTTTGTGGTATTGGAAGTAACGTACCCAGATGTTTCAAAGGCCAGACTCGTCCCAAAAATGGAGCTACAGTAGAGCCGTGAAGATGCAACACAAGTATAACCCTTTCTTTAATTTATTTTACATTGTATCGTAGAAAAATAAATAAAAATTACAGAATGCTTATATCGATTACTGGAGAATTGGAAGATATCTGTAGTTGTGTTTTTTTCATTTCATTTTATTATTTTAGGTAAGGTTATCAAGTATGCCTCGTACGAGATTCTCGGCATCTTCATCTTCTCAACCAGATGATGTGACCATTTTAGTTAAACCTTGTCTTCAATTTGACAGTCGTAAGAGCTAGTTAAGTTATGCAACTTTAAAAGATCATTAGCTTATTCCGAATCGATTCATCAATCATGGAGCTATTATTGAATTAGGAATAGTAGACTAAGTGAACGAATTGTTGCATAACATAGGGTGGGATAGATTTGCTTAATTTTAAAAAAAAATATACGTTGAATTAACTCTAGAATTTTTGAATACTTTACAATTGATCTTTAACGATGATGGCACTGTGAATAATATAATATTTAGATTGATGAATATCCTGCATGTTATCACTTTAGATGTACTGAATAGTATATTTGGATTTTCAGATAGTGTTTTATGCGACTACCATGATGATTTTAGGTCTACAATTTTTGGAATCAAATTACTAATTCAAGAAACGCTTTTTCTCTAAGTAGGTCTAAATTGTCTGCTTTAGTGGACCGTAGCCTTAGCTATCTTCATAGGTTTTTAACTTCTACATTATTTGGTAGAGGAAACAACAAAGGTGCAGTCTCTAAAGCAGAATTGTTTGTGTTATGGTGTATGGTGCATGCTAAACATTTTAATGCTGGTATGTGATTAAGTATGCATCTAATTGATGTGGCTAAAGCTAGAGCTGGCAAAATAATAGTTGGAGCATTTGTCACCCAAATTGCAGAGCACCTTGGTTTACTAACTGATAGAACAGTTATGCAATTAGTTTCAGGCAACTTTAGTTTATACTTGCAATCATTGGTGTCTATAAAGATTGTTAGGCGACAAGGTGATTGTTATGTTCTCGTTAACGACAACACAACAGAAGCTTCATGTAGCAAGTGTAGTCACGTCGGAGTAGCTGAAGGTAGACAAGAGGATGATGTTTTTCCATTTGAAGCTAGGGGTTGGAACATTGCACCTACTTTTATTGAATATCAATCATTGTTGAATCAACTAATTGCATTTGGACGGGGAACGAATGATAGATTTGACAAGATGGAGGCTAGCATAGCGGAGATGAGGAATTTCCTAGTGAATTTAAATACTCGCTCCAGACAGCGTCCACCTTCATCTTAGTATTATATTTCTATCTTTTTCATTTTATTATTTTTATTATTTGTCATTAAATTATTTTTAGTTTTATTGTTTGTCTTTATTTATGTTGTTTGCATCTTAGATCCTTTATTTTCTTAGTATTGTACATTGCATGTTTGTTTTCTTGTTTAATAGTTAAAGATGTATGGTTATTAAATGAACTTGACCGGGATTGTAAATGCATAATATGAGTGAATTAATATATTTGCACGCTCAAACTAATTGACTTGGATTTCAATTAAAATTATAGTAGCTTTTTGTGATAGAAGAATGAGACTTTTCTTTGGTAAGAATTTGAGCTTTTTTGAAACATTAAACACCAATTAAAAGTATTCATTGCTAAGAGCATTCTTTTATGGTTAAGCAAATCTAGAACTTGCTTGCAAATACTAGTCGATATTACATAATCTTATGCAAACATTAAAGGGATGAAGGCATTTAGGATTTACCTTGACAGCTTAAAAAGCCACCATGATATTATCCTTAGTAAGCCCCCTTGAGCTTAAACGACACTTTTTGTTGGTTGGAACCCAAAATATGATCCTTGGCCTTTATTGTTTATCTTTTTTCATTACATCCACCATAAGAGCAAGTTGAGCATTTAAAGGTATAATCGACTATAGGGAATAATTGTTGGAGAAGCATAGCATATAGTTAGGTTATAAGTTAGTGATGGGTTGAGTTGTAATAATTTGCATTTGTTGTCCATATTTTTTCCTTTTTTTAATTTATGTTGTTGTAAATTGGGAAAAAATGAAAATATATCAAGTAAAAAAACAAGAAAAAGAAAAAAAATAAAAAGGAAGAGAAATAAAAAGAAAAGAAAGTGGAGAAGGGAAAAGTTATGGAGATTGGTAGGGTTAAGTTTGTAAATGAAAAGAAAAAATTGAATGTTTTATGTTTTATTGGTTTGTATTATTTTAAATGCTCAATTAGTTCTATGGTGTAAACCCTGGTTTTATCTTTTTTCCTACCTTTAGCTTGGCCCCATTACAACCAAAATAAAGATCTTCAGATCAATGTTTGTATTCGATATTTAATAGTGAAGATTGGATTAGTAAGCAAGCTTGTGGTAGATGTTTAACATGAAATGAATAATGAATCCATATTTATGACCTTTGAATTAGTGAGAGAATAGAAAGTGGAGTGAGTGTCTATCACACTTGTTAATGGTCTTTCAATTGACATACTTTTTAATTGTGGTTATACATGCGAAAGATATTTTGTTCACGAATTATTATGAATTTGAAAATCTTAGGTTGTGTTTATTGAATTGATCTGACATCTTTAATTATTAAATGAGAAAATAATTTGTTGTCATTATTAATTTGTTTTTGTTTGTTTGTGCTTTTGGTTTTGGTTGAGTACAAGTATAATTTAAGTATTGAGGTATTGTTATCGTTAATTTTGTCTAATTTGGTTTCTTTTTATATGTTGAAAATTTTAAGAACCTTAATGACATTATGTTGTGAACGAGGGATAAAGGGGCATTAAGCATCACTCATTTCATCATGTTTGGAGACCAGACAAGATGCAGAGAAAGGAAGAAGAGAAGAAAATCAGAGAGAGTTGGTGAAGAAGAAAGAGTGTGGATAATTAATATATATGTTATGTGTATGCATATGCAATTCCAAATATATTTTTTTGTTATATGAAAATGTTTTATTTGTCAATGGAAGTTTTTGCTTCTTAAATAGTTTTAGTTTGTTGGGTAGATTTTGATGTTTATGTAGTATTTGATCTCTTTATGGACAAGGTTTTACCGTAATGTATATGTTTAATTGATAGTCTTAGTGTAGGTTTAGGAAAAGATAAAATCAAAATAGTTGGACATATGGTTAATTTGATCTTATTAAACTTTGTAAGTTTGACGCAGTAATAGGTTGGCAAATAGGCGAAAATGATTGGGATGTCGCAGAAGACGGAGAATAAAATTCTAATATTAGAATAATATAAATTTGACAAAATAATAAAAGCAAATGGATAAATCATAGTTGCGTTATAATTCTTACGTTTAGCGACTTTTAAAGATAAGTTTAATTCTTGAGTTGAAAGATATTTAAAAAAAGAATCAATAAAAAATTGTAAATTATGTTATGATAATAAGTTCATCAAATATTTACAATAGATATTGATATGTTGTGGTAGTTATTTATTTTATATTTGCAGAATAATATTGTAAAAAGGACAAGTTAATCTATGATATCAGGCACATTTTTTAATAAAATAAAAAGGGTTGCGTATAAAAATAATAGAGGTTTAACATAGAAAAAGTAAATTTTGAATTTATTGTATGCAATTGCGAATTATGACAAGAACAAGGTAAAAGAAAATATCTAATAAGCTTTCATTTATGTAGAAATAATTCAATGCTATGTAATATCAACATAATTGTTCAAATCACGCTAACATTAACATTTTCACCTTCTAAATTATGGGTAAAATGTGATATCAACAGTTCAAATTAGACTAACATTTTAGGGTAAAATTTTTATTAATTTGTTGTCGTAGTTATGGAATCTATTAAAGAAACATGTGATATAATGGTTTGTTTTGATATGTTGAAATTTGTATGAATTTAAAAATAATTTTTTAATTAATGTGGATGAGTTTAATAAAGAGAATTGTGATATGTAAGTCACGGTTGTATTTTGTTTTAGGTTTCCTAAGACTATTAAATTAGGAGCTAAAAATGCAAAGGAATAGTAAACCCAAGTATAAGCGAGAAACATATAAAAGGCTAGCAAAAAAAGTTCAAGAAAAGAGGAAATTAGATCATCAAAGTTACAAAAGTTACATGCTTATATTGTTTGATGTAATGCAAAAAAAGTCTATGACAATTTGGGTTTTTTGTTATTGTCATCAATGTCTGCATTTGAGGTTGGCGTCAGTTCACTATCGCTAAATCTTTTGTGAAGACATTGTCTTACTTTGAAGAAGAAACAAGAATATCTTAAAAATATAAAAAATGAAAATATATTAGCCACAGAGTATAAAAGTGAACATTACTTTTCTTGACAAAAATGTTGAGTAAATAAATAACATATAATAATATAATTTATCCTAAAAAAGAAGTTAGATGTAATTTGATCAAGATAAAAATGGAAAATTTGATTGAATAAATAATGATAAAAACCTGAAATAGGTGTAGATGTAATTTCAACGTTGTTATTTTGATCATCTGTTGAAATGTCATCATCTTTTTGAATTGAAGTTAAACTCTTTTGTAATTTAGCATCATTAGTTTGGCGGTAATAGATAACAGTGAACCATTGTCTTCCATCAGGTAAGTGGATTTGGATAGGTTTGATATGACAAGAAAGGTCTTGGTTTTCAATTCTGCGTGTACTTTTTCTAGAGGAAGTTTGATACTCTTATTATGGGAAGGCAAAAATGTAGATCATTAGTCAAATGATAAAGTTGTAATAATTTTTGTTATTAAATGTAAATCTATTTGTAGTAAATGAAAAATATAACCTGATTGTAAAATTGCATAGCTTTGATTGTACTAAAGTTCAAGAGTTTTTCACCAAGTTCACCAAAAATAGAAGCTGTGACAGTTCCTATTTTGTCTATTAAATCAACATCATAGCGGCACCTACATTTTGAAACAAAAGTTAATGAGAAAATGTATGTTAATTGATATATATATAATAATTCATTTACGATGAAACATTCCTAAAAAGAAAGGAGATTATAAAAAAAGAATTAAAATCCATGCCAAAGTCACACCGTGACATGTTAAATCACTGAAGGGCTCACGGGTGTGACTTAACATGTCACACCCGCGACATATAAATTAAAATTAAAGTCACAACCGTGACATGTTAAATCACTTCTGTAATAAGGGCTCACGGGTTTGAGGGGTGTGACATATAAATTAAAATTAAAGTCACACCCGTGACATACATAGAATTGTTCTATATTGTTATCATAGGTGTAAGATGAATATTTCAACTCTTCCCTTCATTCGTTTGATTGTTGACAAGATTAACTTGCTAATGTTGCTAAAAAAATTAATTTCCCAGCAAATATGCTGCATCACATGAAAAGGCAGAAAATTGTAAAGAAGAAAGAGAAAAAGAAATGTTTGGGTTCAGATGGGAATTTCTCCTAACAAGAATTGCTAGTGAATGTAATTCCATATGTAGCGACTATTGAGCAAAGCATTTTTTGCAGGTCATATACCAGTACTTTTGCAAAATGTGTTGAAAGGAAATATGAGCTTTAATCCATGCTCTTTGCAAATATATAGATAGATTTTTGTTAGAAATATTAATATCATATAAACAGTGTGTGAGGCAGAAAACTTATAGTAGAATATAAAATGTATTTACCTTAGACTTTAAAAAGATGATTTTAGTAATTTTTTGATATGATCTGAAAGAAACATCAGGATTATATCTGAGATAAGCTTGTTGGTTAACGAGTTTTTTGAGCTCTTTAGTATTTCATTGTGCCCTGAAAAATGTAAAGCATCAAAATATTCTAAAATTTGTATATAAGTTTATTTGCTATTAGAGAAAAGATGAAAAATGTTACAGTGCTAATTTTTAAGACCTACAGCTTCTTATATTAGTGGATTAATAAGAATTGTGGAGTCAAACCACGTCGATAATGCAACAACTAAAATATTTCAATGATAAGGTAAGAATAAAATTGAAGGATAAATAAAAGAAAAATGTGAAATGATGATGAAAAAAGAATAAAATTACCATTATAAAAGTTTATTTTACCCTGCGACACATAATTATCGGATAAGTATATAATGATTCGACAATTTGTTAGCCCTCATTAGTAACAAAATCATTCCACATTGATAGTATAACAGTTTGTTGCCTAATATAAAAATGGAAAATTTTAGGAAAAGAACTCGTGTCAGATTTTAAAAGTTGTAGAGAATGATAGAGAATGTAACATATTATTTGTTGGCAAGAACATCATTGTTAAAGATAACAACTTCAACTTGTGATCCCTGTTAATAATAAACATACAGTTAATAATTAAATTAATGAAAAGGGGAAGATTTTCAATGAAAAAAGTGTAGTTGTTATGCCTCAAAATAAAAAAAGATAAACTTTTGTCTCTTCGATGGCATGCTAGATGATGTCCCAATATGTTGTTTTTCTTTGATAGTAATTTCACATGACGACCATTGAGTACTAGGTAAAATATCCTTGATCAATAAATGCTTTTCCATCCTTTAAAAAATATTTAATAAAATAATAAGAAAAATAAAATTTTTATATGGAATGAAATTAAATAAAATTGAACAAAACAATTCATATACCTTTTGATAATTTTGTGCTTTATAATTTCACTAACTGGAAAATTTCATGGAACACAATATTTCTTCTTTTGATCAATTTTTGAAGACTTAAAAGTTCTTGGAATAATAAGAACTTTAATTGATTCAAGAGTCCGAGCTCTTAACAAAGCCACATATAGTTATCCATGTGAGAATACAGGCTGATGGAGATAAATTCCTACATAATCAAGTGCTTGACCCTGGGATTCATTTATAGTTATTGCAAAAACATAAATGAACAGGGAATTATGTTCTAACAAAAGGTATTCCATTTTTTTCATTTTTTGAAGATTGCAAAGGAATCTTAGGTATAAAAACTTGTTTTCCTTTGTGTGGTTCAAAGATAATTATTGTAGAAATTATACAGTCTTTTAACTGTCTATATTTCAACCTTGTGCCATTGTACAATCCCTTAGTTGGATTCAAATTTCTTAGGAGCATAATTGGACTGCCTTCTTCGAACAAGAGTTTGTGCGGAGGTAGACCTTTAGGATTTAAAGAATTTATAAAATCTTCATAAACTGCTTGAAGTTTTAGGTCAGCTGTTTTGTCAAAAATTATGTACGAATGCAGATTTCCTGACAATTTGTTGATCATCATGTCATTAATTTCATCAACACAGCTGTTTGTTGGACAAAATATGCATCTATTTTTCATTTGATATGGATCAGACACATACAAGCTTAGGCCAGGGAAGACGTTATCAAGTAACCTGGTGAAGGCAATAGTGCATAAGAATTAATTTAAAAAATAAAATAGATAGTAAAAGAAAATTATAAAAATTTAACTTGTTAAGAGATTCATACTTGTTATGGTAAGGAATAACCAACTATTTTGGTAAGGAAATTTGAACTTGCTCGTTAACTAGCTTTGTACCTTCTCCGACTCGTAATAAAAATTCATAAAAATCTAGATTTGATATAGCTCTCATATTTATTGTCAAAGAAAATTTACACATGTTCAGCTAAAGATGCGAATTTACAAGACTTGAATAAAGTAGTTGTTGTTTTGTGGCCTAGTCTATAGTTGGTAAGGTTTGACGAAAATCACCGCCAAATACAATAATTTTTCCTTAAAAAGGCTTATTGGAGTTCATGATATCTTGAAGTAAGTCATCAAATGCTTTAATGGCTTCTTGTTTTGCCATGGAAGCCTCGTCTCATAAGATAAGACTAGATTCAAATATTAGTTTTGCAATACTACTTTGCTTACTTAACTAACAAACTTTCTTCTTTGAAAAATCAAGTGAGATTTTTAATCTTGAGTGAGATATCCTGCCACTAGGAAGGACTGATGCTACAACACCTGATGTAGCAACAACAATTGCAACATGAATTTGCGATCGTAAAATTGCAAGAAGAGCCTGGTATAAAAAGGTCTTTCCATTTCCATCAGGACCACAATAAAAAAAATTGCCAACACTTGAAGCAAAAATCGAATGCAAAATCAAATCGAGAATGTATTTCTGCTCATTATTCAACCTTGAATGTAATAATAAGTCTTCTGGATCAATCTGTATATTCTTCTCACTTTGTATTTCTTTGCTAAGATGTTGATGATAGTCACTTCAAAGTGATAATCAGTAAAATGATAATCGCTTAAGCTTTTCCCCATTTGTTCTAGGGATTTATTAACATCTTAAAAAACCATCCTTGTAACGTCTTCAGATATACATGCAGTATAGTAGGAAGAATGTTGGTAGTCAAAACAAAGATCATCTTTGAATGTTTCCCAAATTTGCTTAGGATTTGTTGGTGAGCAATAAAACAAGAGTGTAGCAAATAAAAGTCTAAGGAAAGCTGGCCCTAGAGTTTGCTATATCTAAAAATCAGATGCTAGTAGTCCTAACCGTTGGATCGAAAACAAAAACATGCTTGATTTGGCTAAACAATAGATTTCAAAAACTTTTTCCGAAATCAAAATATAGTGGAAGCCTAGCACCAAATCAACATGCTTTAATCCATACATGATACGGTATAAGGAAAATAAATAAAATAAGAACAAGATTGGAATTTTTACCGACTCCTAGCTACAGCTTCGACTCTTCGCTGCTGTGTCCTCAACCAATCTAATCTACCACTTGTTCTTCTTTGATAGCTTGGTTATCAAGATCCTTTAGTGGTAAAGGAGAAGAAAAATTGGATAGTAAACCTTTTGCTATATTTGGCTAGTTCAAAACAACAATAAAATTGAGACTTTCTTTATTGCTATAGCTGACTTTTTTTTAAGAACAAAAAGAGACCTTCTCTTTTATTATATTCAACTAGTGTTTAGAGAATAGAGAGAGACCAATGATGAGTTGCTAATTACGTTAATTGAGAGCTCCAAAAACCACAGCCTTCTTTTAGCATCAAAGCTAAATTAATTGTCTTCTTTCAAGTCCAACACTTAGACGATTGTATGGAGAGAGTGGATGTTTAAAAGCCATGCACGTTTACATACTAAAAACCATCCATCAAAACCATTGAATAATGAAGTGCATTACCAACCCACTGATTCATTCTTTAATGATAGTGGAGAACAAAACCAATGCATTCTTTTAATAATAAGCATAACTGAATATTAGTGTGAGAGTGGACAGCCAAAAGCAAAACACGTTACGTTTGCATCCAAGGTAAATGACATGCATCCCTCCAATTACAACACGTAGATGTTTTTCATCTTTTAAAAGCCATCCATTAGACCATTTAATGATTGAAGTATGACCTTAATGCCCACTTCACTTTTATGCCTTTATTAATAAAAGACATAAACGAATGCTCCACTTCATTCCTTAATCACCATTAAACCATTTAATAATTGATGATTTAGATTTTAATTCAATTAATCTAATTAATTATATCAAAATTTAGCCCAATATTAAAAGTTCTTTTAGGCTTATATTTAAAAATTAATTAGTATAAGCCTAACATTTAATTATAGGCTTAAATCCAATTTAATTAACTCTTAATTAAATTGTTTCAGTCTTATTGGCTCGAATCCAATTCGTCCATTTCTTTCCAAATTGTCTCATTTTCTTTCCAATAACCTCCATTTATTTTTCTTACTTTCCTTGATAACCTTCTTAGAAGCCAAATGGGGAATCTAATTGGACTTAAATAATTCAAGCTCCAATAAGCCCGAAATTAATTTAGTCTCATTAGAATTAATTTCAACTTATCAACCAAATGTCATTCCACTAAAGACAATTAGTTAAACTCTTGAATTACTTAAAATTATGAGAAACTGTGTTTCAATTTATTAATACGATATCCAATCACAAACTCTATTATGAACCATATAATAGCCATCCGCACAATAAAGGGTCAAATTATCGTTTTGCCTTTATGTTAGTTTTTCCTTCTAGATCTCCCGTTTTACTCTATATGGTGATTAACACACAAGATCTAATCTTAGTGTTAAGACTTGATGGGTAGCTAGTCCATCAAAACTACTGGCACCAGTTTAATCACCAATCTTTGTAAAACATTTAGAAGTGATGATATCACTATATACTCTTTATTTGAGTGAATGTTCCCTGATGTATGTTTCGATTAATAATTCCAACATGTGGATACTTGATTGATACCCAGTAAAAATCCATTACGATTATATCAAGAATTATAACGAAACACACATAAGTTTACCACTCATCAAGATTATGGTTCGTAATAAATGAATGCTAAGGTGTATGTTTTAAGATTAAAGTAACGGCCTACTTTATTCTTTAAAAACATACGCGATTCCAGATTCATTTAATACTGTCATTACCGACAGTCAACTAATATCATGATTTGAAACTCATCATTCCCTTGAAGTTAACTCCTTTAATTACATGGAGGTCAATCGCAATACTACAGTCTAAACCATAATCAAGCGAAGCGACCAACTTGATTATTCGATTGTGAATCAATTGATTTAGATTCCAATAATATACATATTTCCTATACATCTTCATGTATATGTATATTACTTACAAAAGAACCTTTGGTACCTTATAACTAGTTATATTATGCTCATACAAATAAAACCAAGCTCTTTTGTTTTATTAATACTAAATATTTTCATTACAATATTGTAATTGGAAGAAAATTAAGTTATATGTAAATACACTTGCTTTTTAGGGCATTATCTTTACATAACCCTAACACTAACTTCAGTGCAGTCTCCCTAAAACGACATGTTTTTTCACCATCAACAGTTAACAAGTGATCAAATGATGTTGCTCCTTTAACATGTGTAAGTAATAACCTCAAGTAGTACCTTTCTCCTTCTTTAAGGTCAACAGTAACCAATCTTCCAATCACTTTCTTTCGACTTCTTTCTGACCATGTTTTTGTCTTTTGATTCCAAACAAAATGTTTTATAAAATCTTTATTCAAACATTTCATCTTTTATGCCCTTTTATTTGTCAAATTCATATTGAAATTTTCAATCAGCATTGTTTTGGAAAAGTCATTTTTTCTCAACAAATATAGCAGATGTACATTTTTGTCAAAGGAAATAAACTATTGATCTGGAAGATGAACCTGGAGTATATAAAATGATGGATTAATCTTTGCTAGACAAAATTCATATATACGCCAGAAAGCTCTAGGAGGTGAAATCCAACGACCTTCTTGAAAATTACTAATTTCATTAATATCAGTTGCGGTTTCTTGATCGATAATGCTAAAATTGACAAGATCGTGGCCTTTAAACATATATTTATATAAGCATTTAACAAGCTTAACAGTGGAACAAATTTCAACATTTATGTGGCAATCAATGAGCAGCAAGAGGTACAAATTATAAGGAACCACCCACTTATTATCCACCTCATGTCTACAAATCTTGACTTTTCGATCATCATCTCTTTGTCTATAACATGGATAACTGTCTTCACTGTGAACAGTAAAAGAAGCAAAATTTTTAGGATAATGGTTTTTGCACACACCATTTCTCATACAAGGGCAATCTTTATTCATAACACCATAAGGACTATGAATTATATGCTTAATGATAAGAGAATATAAGCGAGAATTTTGATTAGGATCTGGTATTTCAGCAGATATGATCTAGTCATAAGAATCTAAATTTAGCAATTTAGAATGCAGGGTAAGTATCATCAATAAATAAGCATAAGGGAATCCATACTTTTGAAACTCAATAACATAAGCACATACGACAACGTCTCTAAATATTTGTTTTTTTTATTAACTCATTTTCAAAACTTCAAATTTAGTTCTAAAAAATCTAGCCAATAAATCAGACCTATCTTGTTCCATTTCATGGAACTTAAGGTTATCATGAATCTCTCTCCACATAGGGTTGCAAGTCATGGTGAGGAAAATATCTAGTTTACCATACTTCTGTACTAGAGCCATTGTATCAAGATAACGTCGTTCATGTCCTTTAGACCACCGACAAATGAAGCTGTGAGGACAAACCTGCTATTTGACTAACGTTAATACTGTCTAAAACACTTTGTAGTATCTTTGTCCTTATCTCATTTTGTTTTTTCTATGAAAATCAAGTCTAGAGTTTCAATCTTTATATAAGTTCCCACAATAAATTGTTGGAGCAGCCTTAAGCTTTAGAGCAGCATAGATTCATCATGTTCTTTTATTTGGATCCTATAACAATAATATTCTCTAATAGAAATAGTACCATTTTCACGGTATTCTTGATCAGTAACTAATAATTAAACAAATAAATTCGATAAATAAAACGGTAACATAAGACAATACTGTAAAAATGAAAAAGGAAAATACAAACTTGCCTGTGTTTTCTATAGTGAACAATTCCGATGGATCAGTAGATGAGTTGAAATTAACCTTACATCCTTCATCTGAAACATTGCTTTTTTCTCTCTTTGGAATCAACCGCTTAATTCTACGATGCCATCCAGATTCACCACGAGGAATAAAAGAGGATATTGAAGGGCGTCATAACATGTATACTAACATTGGATTCTATAAATTGTTCCTGAGTGATTATAAACTTGGATGTGAGGACATTTATCAATCTTTTCATCATTGATCTCAGTCCATATAGCAGCCACTTGTGATACAGTAGGAAAATTATAAATACATCAAGACCGGATAACACCTTAAAATAATTGCATGATGCTCAAGTGTTAGAATGTTCCTAAGACTTTTGAAGAACTTGGCATAGGGATTATCTTGTAAAATTGCCATAATCAATTTTAATACATCCCCACAAAGTTTATCACAACTCTTAGTCCTTCTTTTTAGTTCCTCATTAGTATCAAAGAAATAGAGTTGGATACCAGATACCTTATCAGTTGTTGAAACTAAACTGTTAAGGAAATGATAAACTTAACCTTGAACACGAAATGGGTAAACACCTTTCTTATTTTTTGTTAGTTCTCAATCATACCTAGCTCCATATGAAGTAAAAGTCACATTATTATTGTATGTACGAATATTCTTCCTGAAATGTTCAGATTCTTCATCACTATTAATAAATAATCGTTTCAAAGCATACGAAATTTGAGGATCAACAATGGAAAACTTTATTGATGAACAACAAAATGATGGGGGCTCTAGATAAAATCTCTTTATATGAAAATGTTCACAGTTTGGAACAACACGAAGTTATAAGGCCTCAACAGATAAATTCTGCAAGGATGTTAACTTTGACAAAGAATGATGAAAATTTATCCCTTCAAAGATTCATAGAAAGGTTGATGGCTTTGTGCAGTAATAATTTAAAAAAAGGAAAAAACGTAGGTAAAAAGATTTATACCTTGATTCTTGACAGGTATCATTGAGCTAGGTTAAATTGAAGAGGATGATACAGTTGGACAATCTAAATTATGACATGTGATATTAGATGCTTCAACTATTGATTTTGCATAAAGAGTTTGTTTTAGTTAGAGAAAGGAATGAGTTGCATCGACATGATCAACGTTAAAATCGATAGATTAATTTTGTGTTAGTTGATTACTAGATTGATCAAAAAAAAGTTTACTGTCAGAAGGTACGTTATCAATGGTAGAATAGAAAGGTTGATGACCAACTGTTTGAGAACAAGAAGACAAGGTAGCATTTCTCTTTTTTGTAATACGAGCTTCTCTACGTCGTCATAGGAGTTTGTTTTTTCATTTTCCAGCATTTCAGCATACTTTTTATGTCTCTTAGCATTTCTATCCATCTCTGAATGCAGAAAAGAATTGAACGAAGATAAAGACAATTAACAATAATTAATAAAAAATTATTAATTATCTCATGGATAATATCAGCCTTCTATATA